>JAQIWN010001131.1:0-22968 GCA_034699025.1 Entomobrya cf. arborea Gr-Col-00668
CGCCCCACAATTTATATTGTAATCATTTTATTCTCCACACTTCTTCAAAGGTTACAATATACATCATTTTATTTGAATAGTTTTATCTCCGCATCATCGAAGAGTAAAAACAAGTTATGTAGTAGTCATTTTGGTCTAATATATTATCTGGATTAAGTCAATTAAGTCTGTTTCATAAGCAAAATATAAAAATACTGTAACAATTACACCGTTATCATTTCTAGTAAGATGCAAGTGGAAGTAAAGGAGAAGGCTGAAAAATGTCATCTTCTTCATCAGGACAATCGTATTGCACGTTCTGAGATCCGGCAAAGCCTTTGTTGTTTTTTAATGTGGCATCAATCAATTTGAATCTGGATCTATTGTTTGGTATCAATGTTGGATTTTGCTGCAAATAAAAGACCACGAAATTAATATGTAAACAGGTTTAAAACAATCTTAACAAGATTCAAAATACAGCTTATCTCGTAAAGCTTCAAAAAGTTACATTTAATGCGTAGAGTAAATCCGTCATTGTCCCTTTTGCGGAAATAAAGCGTGACTCTCGGGAAGGATAGGAAGCAGCTACTTGTAAGGCGGCGAGACGTTCCTTCTCTTCTATTGTAGGAAATGGAGCCGGAACTTGCATTACCACATCCGCCATTTTGGTAGTGTCAGATCTGAAATTCAAGCAAAAAAACGCGTTAATTACAAACCTAGTTTGAGTTTGGCCCTTAAAAATTATAACATTACACTGGTTGATTAGAAAATTACCCATATGCCTCGTCGTACAAATGAAATCCTTGTCTTAAGTAAGGATTTGGGTATGGCACACCTACAGAGTGCATAATCCGCTTATCTCGCATTCTAAATGGACGTCTTTGTTGAAGTATTTTAATTATTATGCTTTTAATATGATCCTGAAATGACAGAATTTAAAGTTAAATTAACATATTGGCTAAAACGGTTTAAGTTTATAAAAAATACTAAATACTCCGATCCAATCTACGGTAAGCTTACCCGGACTGCATTTGAAGCGTGCTCTGCTACCAGCAAGTTTACATTTTGAATATTATTCTCCCATGCCTTAATTAAAATACGTCCATACAAGCTCGCACCTGATGTTAAATGAGGTTGTTTTTTCTCTCCTGGTATTACGAAATGTTGTTTCAGGTGAGGTTTTCGTTCCAGCATGTCTATTTATTGGTTTAATTAATTAAAAAAATATTAGCTCTGTAATCAGATTAAAATTTAAACTTGAGAAAGAAATAGCCACCAATAGAGTACCTTTCATGAGGGTGTTAACATGAGTTACATTTCGAACGATATTAACATTTTGAGCATAGTTTGTTCTATTGACCCGCTGAAAGTCATGAGCAAACCAGGGTGGAAACCGGTTCTGAATTAAGGAATGAAGACATTTCAATTGACGACACCATAATTTACGAAGGTATTTTGTAATGTCTTTCAATTCAAACTTTTATTACCTTGAAATACAATTTTTTGTCAGGTATATTGTCTTCAGTCGCAGGATAAGTTACTTTTGCTTCAATTAACCAGTCACAGTCTTGCGGAGGCTCGTGATCCATCATATCAACCGCTCCACGAACTTCAATCACTGGAGGTGCAGTCTCCTTCACACTGACTGAAGGAGGAACATTTGTATCTTCCATCGACATCAAAGGAGCTCCGTAAGATATACTGCTATTTGATTCTGGAATGGGGGTCGGGTAATGAACATCCGTGGGGGTAGTATAGACGGATACAGTGGTGTCCCCGGTAAAATTCACAGACGTTATAGCAGACTGCGACGAGGCGTACGGCACATACGGCTGTATAGAGATTCCCGAAGGTCCACCAGAAGTACTTCCTACGGCGGACTGCAGTATTGACCGCACAAGTAAGTTGTGCAAGTCCAAACATTTTCCTTCCAGTAAAGTAGAGATTTCATGGTCAAAGAGGTTTTTCGTTAGCTGTACAAATTTAAACATTGGAATGAAATATAATCAATTAATTTATAATTAGTGCACATAAATATAACATTCCTACTAACCCGTTGACAGAACCAATCCCGCAACAAACGAACGTACCTGCAAAATATAAAAATTCATCATTTAATTTGAAGCATTGTTTTCTCTGAATGTGAAACTTTAAATGTGTAAGTTTAATTATACTTTTCCATACATGAGAAATTTCTCAGAGCCCAATTGCTGCTGCAATTGTTGCTTTATAACAGGTATGTACATTTCCCCCATGATGCTGAGGCTTAAAATCTATTTAAACTACAGTGCACATGAAATAGTTAGGGTGTATGAACATCACCAAATATTGGCTTTAGTAGTTAATGATGATCAGTGGCATGTGAGGTAATCAGTTCCAAAGCCGTATCACACCGGCACAAGAACAAGCGTTTCGAAGATGTCCGTGGGTTGTAACATTCAGCTTATAACAGGTATATTAAAACGGAAGTGCACCTGAATGGACGACCAATTACACTAATTTACAACAGAACAGTGACACGGTCATTTCAATGACGGGAAATTTGCAAGTTTTAGCTTAAAAATTAAATGTGCATTCATGTCAACTGTTTTGTTTTGTTTACCTAGCTGAGCTGTTTGTCTCACTTTGCATCTCTAGACAGCTGAGCTGCATTATATTTTGTCAGCCAGCATCATTGTTATCAATGAATGAAGAGCTCTACTACTACTTCTCTACAACAGAAAATAGGTGAAAGGGGTTACTTGAGAATTCGATTTGCTACCATGCATTCAGCATTCTGAAGTAAGTTGGATGAAATTGGAAACAGGGTGGATAAGCATAGGATAAGGACATAACCATTTGGAGCATCGTTTGACCTTTTAACCATTTGGAGCTTCCAGCGTTTTCAGTATTATGTATGGTGAAAAATCGGTACACGGGGAATGATTTTATCGATTAGTTCATGCCAATTCAATTTATCAAATATTTTGGTACATTTTGCATCAAAATTTCGTCATTTAGCAAGCAGCAGATCGAGATCTTTGTGTTAATCAATTACAAGTTTGCACACAGCGCATCAGCATTTCTTATACCATATTTGTATTATTGTATGCGCCATACATAGCAAAATGAGTTCAGTTGATAGTTTTCATGCAAAAATGTTAGATCTTCTTTGTCATCTCATAATATATTTCAGTTCATTCCTTCATGCAAACTGGAAAAAAAAACATTTGAAGTCGAAGGCTTAAACTATAACTTATAACTATATCTTTTACTTTTGCATAGTACATGCAATAAAATATTTAACATTTATAACTCTTTTAGTTCTGTTCGTAATTTTTTTTGAAAGTTTCATTTATATCGCATTTTTTAAGTCAACATACAATGCAAAAAATGCAATGATTTTTCTATTTCTATGTACTACAGCCAAAACAAGATCTCGAAGCTACAATCGCCTATCAAAGAGAACCGTCAGCTGAGGAAATTTGCGAACTACTATGCACGCGTTGTTGTCTTCATTGAATGCGTGCTATGTTATTGTGAGTAGCATGCACGGCCAAAACATAGTACATTTGTCAGTAATGAAGGTCAAATCTTACTCACGGATTAACAATTAGTTGTTTTGAGTCTTCAGTCAGACTGGAAATATTTAATTCTGAAGACTGATTAAAATCGAAATCAATAGATAAATTACATATATATCCTATATAGTGCGAAAACCTGCCACATATTCTTCACTAACTGCAAAACAGTTTGATGAAACGTATTTTGGATGTAAAATGTTTTAATAGAAATTTTGCGGTCAATTGAAAAGTGCGTATGTGGTAATTCAGTTATGTTAGTGTCAGCCGAAGATAAATTGGTGCATAGTTCATAAAGTGCACATAACTGTTTACTGAACAAAATTAAAAAAGAAGACCGAAAGCAGACCCATTGCTAATGCGTGAGTAAATATTTATTGAAAGATAAAAATGTTTCGCAGGTCATTGCTTAAAAACATTGAAGCACCATTCCTTTTTTCAGTTCAGATGTACATACATACGTAAATATGTGTAAAGTTAATTTTATCATTAATACCGCTGGGGTAATATGATACAGGGTAATATACCTAAATTGCAAAATACTGGCTTCTATTTATCCATCATTGTAATTTACGAATGAATAAATCGGGTATTTGAAAAGAGATTTCAGAATGTTCTCATACAACAGCACTTCGACTCCGATTATCTGTTACTAATCTTTCTTGTGGCATCATCACATCAAGGACAACCGTTTAGTTTAGACCATGTTCATAAATGTACTTATCTCAAAAGCAATCGATAAGCTTGAACATGTATACACGTGTACGTGTATAATCAATTGTCAAAAATACTGTGGGCGTTATGTCCAGATGAATGTTATTATAAAATGGTCATTTGAAAGGAGACAAAAAACGTGCTGCTGTTATGAAAAGTCTGGGGCAAAAGTTCCATGCGACTTTTACTTAAAAATTGAATTGAAATTTATCTTTAATTTTTGTACTTTTATTGTCTTTTATTTACTGAGATGTGAATTTACTGTCTTTGAGATGTATTATTCGAAAAAGAAACACTATAATACTTCGATCGTCATTCATAAATAGACAACTTACTTTTTTATGCTGTGTATTCAAGGTTAGTAGTTTAATATACGATTTAGCACGCCTTATATGTAGCAAACATGCAAGTAAACAATATAGGCTTTACAAATCTCAAACTTTCATGTTTTTGTTGAAATTTTACTCGACACAGACATTTCATGATTACGATATGATGATGGCTTTCAGATATTCCATAATCTATGCATGCTGATGTTTTTATCGTTACTCATAGTCATTTTGTCATTCAGGTACACAAACAGTCAAACAGGTACATAGAATGTGAATCCTCCATCATCGCTCACGCACACGACACAAGAACTCTAATTCTAGCCTTGGTAAATATATTGCTATGTAGCAAATTTGCAATTAAAGTAACATATCATCAGAGCCAGAACGTTTTCTAACTTTCCTGTTCAGTCGTGTTTCAGATTTGAACGTTATCGTTGTTACTGCAAACCAACACTGAACGCTTCGCAGAATAGTGACGGTGACGAGATGTTGTGGTTGAATTGAATGTGTGTGTGCATCGTGGCTTGTGTTGTGACTTGTGACTGTGACTAACCCGTTTTGTGCAGCATATCAAATCAACTATAGGAAATACTTGTAAGTTGCAAGTACTTTCGTTTCGTGTAGGAAATATCACTAAATGCTAAACGAATACACATTCATGCATTGTACAAGTACAACCATACTTTAGGCAGGTGCAGCTTTAGCAGGACTATTAGTTTTCAAAGATATCACAACACATTTTACGTACATCAATAACGTTCTCAACTTTATTTCCCTATCTTTCTCGTTTTGTGAGAGTAACGTTCGTGGAGGCGTTAAGATCCATGATCCATAATCCATAGTGCGTTGTACAAAAACTATAAAACCAAGCAAGATTTCGTTGAACCATAGTCTGTTGAAGACTTCTTGCGCTACAAATATCATGCATGATTCAGAACCTCTCACTACTCTCTTCCATCTTCACTTAAACAATACGACAAAATAATACTTAAATTCATTGATATAATTTTAAAGGGGAAGGCGACATCAAATATTTGTCTGTCATTTCTTTTGAAAAGTAACAACTCTCCATCATGGTGAGAATTCGGTCCAAACCAGCTAAATTATTGGATGCAGCACCGGCGCCACCTAAACCCTTGCGAAAGAGAAAGTTGAGGGAAACTGATGGAAATGATGTACGCAAGGTCAATCAACCCAATAATGCTGCAATTTCGCCTACACGTGCGTCAAAAAGAACACGCCTTACGCACCTTCCATACCAGTCTCCTGCATCTTTAGATGCCATTATTGGGGCGACACGAAAATCTACTAAAATTGATGAAACACCAAAGAGAAAGGTACAAAGCGTGAAGGCACCACCTCGGCCCTCGAAACCGGTGAAAAGGCTGCAACAGAAGACAAGACAAATCACAGCCAAAGCTAAACAAAACGTAGTCAAACCTTCCGTCCGGCGAAAACTATTGGCGACTCCAGAGCCGGCGAAACCGAAGGGAAAGAAAAATATTCCCGCGAAAGGCAAAAATAAAATCCAGAAGAAAGTGGGGAAAGCAGGGAAAGTCACAAAGCAAAGTGTTTCCGCTAAAACAAAAGCAAGTAGTACTTCAGCAGTAAAAACAACCGCTGTCACATCAAAGAAACGAAAAGCTTCATCTGCAAAGTCAGAAATTGAAGAAGACAAGCCAACTACCACAGGCTCATCACTGAAAGATGGCAAACGTACCGAAAAGGTGATCAAGGCAAAGAAAGGAAAACTGCAACCAAAGCCTGAATTAACATGCTATGAAAAAGATCCCACTTTTGAGTCAAAGTTAGAACTTCCATTCATTTCCACATTGTCACACTCTCGTCTTGTTTTACGAGCTGTAATTTTAAATGACATGAAATTGCTGAAAAAGTTGACCAATGATGAACCAGAAAAGATTTACACGGTATGCATTAACAGAAGCTTTTCAAACACAGAAACTGTGATGGATTACATACTCAAGTCTGAAAACAGGGAGGCGTTCAAACTCCTGCATCAGCTTACCCCAAAGAAAGTAGAAAAGTTTGGATCCTGTCCAACAGTAATGATATCTGAGGAAGGGACCGGAAGTGGTTCCTACATGATGTTTGGCCATGGTTTGAGACAAGTCAGTGTTGGACGTGGAGGAAAGGAAGGAAACAATGCTTTCTTATATGACAGAATGTCATGCTACAATAATTCTGCTTCATTTAATTTCGAGTACGACCCAAATAGTGTAATCCGCCTAGCTCTTAACATAGGTAATTTTTCTTAATTAAAAACTGTATTTCAAGCAAACAAAGACACTAATTAATTTTAAAATCTAATTATTAAACGTTTTCAAAAAAATGTTCAGGAGTCTCATCCGATTTCATGGATTTCATCATGCAGCAGCTAAAAGTACAAGCCTGGGACTACTACAGTATTCACCATCCACTGCGCCGAGGACAATTTGAATTGGTTGGAAAATGCATCGCAAAAGCGAATCAAAGGGGAGGTTATGGGTTTAACTTTCTTCACGAAGAGGCCTTAACGAAAAAGACAGCAGCTTCATTGACTCCATTTAAACCAGTTTCCGTCACAAAAAAGTGCACTTACAGTCCTCGATTCGCACCTCTTCATTGCGCAGCGGTGAACCCAAATGTTGAAATTCTAATAGCATTGCTACGTGCAATGCCTGATTTTAATTTAGCTGACGCTGATGGATGGACTGTTGGTCATTACGCTGCAGTTTGTTCTAGCCCTGAGCCTCTAAAATATCTTCTCCAATTCGGAATTTCCACACATGCCGTGACATCTGCTAAAAGAGGAGGGGACGGCTTTTCTTTGCTCCATGCAGCTGTGTCGGCAGGTCGGGCTCAAAACGTCAAAGTCATTTTGGATCATGAGGAGAAAAGTTCCAAAGAAATTAAAATGCAGGTTGATGATGATGAAGAAGAAGCTGGAAAGGCCAAAAAACAGAATGCTGGTCTTCTCCAGAATGATATCAAGTACAAGCTAACTACCAAGGGACTAAATGCTTTGCATATGGCATGCCAAGCGGGGCATATTGAGATAGTCAAGCTATTACTCAAAGCTGACATTGATGCAGAACGACCAACTCCAGCGAAGTACGACAGAGTAACGCCTCTAATGATTGCTGCTATTCATGGTCACTTGGACATTGTTAAGGCTTTGGTGGAAGCTGGAGTGAAAGTGGAGGCAAAAGATAAGCGAAGTCGAACTGCTACCCATCATGCAGCAATGAATGGACATGCCCATGTACTTTCGTATTTACTCCGACTGGGCGTCAATCATTTGGCAGTAGATAGTTCCGGAAATACACTGCTACATTACAGTGCAGCATATGGATGGTATTTTGCCACAATGCTGCTACTTGAGGCTGGTTGTCCACCGAATGCTGCTAACTTCTGGAAAATGACTCCAATGGCGATTGCATTTATGAAAGGTCACACAGGCTTGGTGACGGAACTAATGAAGAAAGAAGGGGTTGATGTTAATGCACGTATAGATGAAGATGGTAATATTTAGTTCAATTGATAAATTATATTAATAGTATAATTAACTTGATATTAATGCTAAATTCTCTCGAGTACTACATATGAACATATTTATTTTTAGGCCGTACACTTTTCCTTGAAACATGTAAGGCAGGACACGATCTTGCCCGCCTTAAATTCCTTGTGGAAGAGCTGAAAGCAGATCCAACTTGTGAAGATTTTAAAGGAAACAATGCTGTAAGCATAAAAAAAAATTCTAAATTGTGTACATGCGTGCATCCATTTTATCCGACATCATCTTACTGGAATATTTTTCTTTCAGCTTCATTACATGGCTATTAAACAATTCAAGGATTATGAAACTGATTATAAGCAGGTAAAAGAGAATACTTTCGCTCAAATGTTTAAAATTGTTTAATATTTTCCCATCTAGAAGTTTCTTAGAGTGATTGTCTTTACTTTACTGTTTAGAAAATCAAAGCGATGGAGGATTGTGTAGCTTATTTGATAGGGAAGGGCTGTGATCCACTCAAGAAAAACTTGGATGAAAGGTCCCCTATCCTTACAGCAGCTCACTCCATCAATTTTCACTTCATCTCGAAACTATTTGACCTCAAGATTCGTATTCCTTTTGAGATGGATAATTTACAAGATACAGTATTACATTATATGTGTGGCCAGTTAATTAAAACCGACAGTATTGTACACGACGTATTTAACAAGTTGTGTGAAGATCAAGATTGTGTATCGGCACTCTCAGAAATGGCAAACACTTTCAACAAAAACGGGTATACTCCACTGCTGCAGTTACTGAGCACACGGTTCTCCATTCCTGATAAAGATTACAAAGTTAAAATTTCTGGGGTTATTAACACGTTCTTTGTAAAGCTAAAAGCGGATGTTAATGCAAAACAAAAAAGCAAAAACCCACTGACAGCTCTGCACTTTGTCATTGGATCAGAAATCTTGGAAATAATTTTAAAGTACAAGCCAGCACTGGATCCACTTGATGAAAATTCGCAAACACCATTGGCAATAGCCATTATGGGTGGTCATCATGAAGCCGCTGAGAAACTAGTTGATGCTGGGGCCAACGTAAATTTCAGAGTTAAAAGTGAACTGGATATTGGCCTTGCACTATTGTCTGCAATGAAGGAAGGGAAATCATTCTACTTAATTCCCAAACTCATAGGTAAGGGAGCCAATGCACATGAAATTCATCCCAAAACCCAAAATTCCATTTTGCACTACATTGCACGCAAACCAGCTTTACATCATGCGACAGAAGCCTTAACCTCAGTACTCAATGCTGGGGTTAGTCCCAACCTCACAAACTGTGATGGGAGAACAGCTCTTCATTTGGCCTTAAATGCAAGAGGAAGTGAAACTGATGTATTTTATGACATTGAAGATGTACTGATCACTGCTGGCGCTGATTTAACCATAAAAGATCATCGTGGTCGGATTCCATTGCATTACGCTTTTGTAAAAATTGGCAAACCAACTGACAAAACGTTTTTCGATCCTATTGAGCTGGTGTCACACATAGTTACCTCCATGAAAAGTTCGGGTGCGACTTCAAAGATTCACTCGACAGATGTCTATGGATCCTCTGCTTTACACTACTCTGCATTTAGAGGTGCCACCATTTGTTCTTCATTTTTGATCCAAACCTTAAAACGAGGTGAGATTGACTTGTGTGATAATAATGGAAACACACCTTTTGGCCTGGCTGTTCGAAATGCACATGAGGGATGTGCACTTAACTTTTATCAGAAGGACGCTGATTTCTTGAGAACGATTAATAACAACATAACAATTCAAGACCTTCGAACTGAGGAAGCAACTATTAATGGTGGTAGACAAGCGGTTACCAAACGAGAGCCTTGGAAGTGGAGACACGTCTCCCAAGAAGAGGAAGAAAAAGAAAGTCTTCGCGAGGAGCGAGAAAGGTATCCCATTCTTGAACAAGTTGTCAAGCATGATTGGCAAGGAATGCTGTATCTGATGGTTGGACAGCTACAATCTACTGGAGTTGGGTTCTCCACTGGAATTTCAACAGCTTTGAAAACAAGGCGGTTTAAACTTGCCTTGAAATTGTCTCTGAAAGTAAAACAAAGAAAAGAGATGGCTTTGGAATCAGGTACCCTTTTCCACACACTTGCCAAGTACTACGAAGGTGGAGATGAAGATCTTATTGAGAAAATTTGTGTAACCTTCCGTAAGAATGGACTGGATTCCTATGCAGTCGATGAATTTAACTCACAGTCCGTGATTTACGCACTTGCCAACCATCAGCATAAAATATGTGACGTACTGCTTCCAAACAGTAAAGCCGTGTTGAAAACGCTATCATCCCTTAAGCCAGATTTATTTGGAAGAACCCCATTCAATGTTTTATTCTGGAATCTAGAGAAATCCCCAATTCCTCACAACGTTTCACTACAGCAATTCGCTGAACAACTACTTTCCACCGGTGCAAATCCAAATCAATTTTGTGAGTATCCATTCAAATTATCTCCTTATCCTGGCATCCGGTTTCACAAAAAGCTTACCAACATCATTCCATCCGACGGGACTAGATACACGCCTTTAATCGCAGCAGTCATTGTGCAATCCTTCGTAAATGTAAAATGGCTGCTAAACATCAAGTCCTCTGGTTCCGTTGAAGTGAACATCAATTCCCAGGATTCCGAAGGACGAACTGCTTTGATGCATGCCGTTAGATTGAATGACACAAGAATGGTGAAACTATTGTTAGACCCTGTCAACTACGACTACCTTAAGGACCTGGATGGTAAAACGTTACCAAAGTTGAGATCAAGCAAAGTAGACGTAACTCTCAAAGATAAGCAAGGATACACTGTCATGGATCATTTGATACTTTCACCGGGGCAGAATTGCTATTACAAGAATGTGAAACAAATATTCGACATGCTACAATCAATCAAGGCTGTCAATACAACATCTGGTGACGGCACTACTCCCCTGGAAAGAGCATTAAAGCATAAAAGAAATGATATTGTGGAAATGTTGTCCAAACATGTCCCAATACCAGCAAACAAAAAGGCCTTACTGACCTGGAATGAATTTTCAAATTTTCCATCTATATTTTCCCAAGATATTTTACTTTCTCCTGTTAGTGATTTCAACAGTGCGGCCGAAAAAATGTCTCAAGCGATTTTGGAAAAGGAACAAGAAGAACGAAAGCGAAAGGGAGAAGATGACTCTTTTAAACCACAACCGGATTCTTTATGTGGTTTGGAGAAGGACAATGCAGAGTTGGTGATGGATTCACAGCAGAACATTCCATACGATTGTATAATGACAAAGGTAGACATCAACTATGGATTGTTTGGACTGTACAATTTCTACAAGATGCAACTAGTTAAGCAGCCAAGGGGAAAGGAGATGATATTACTTTTTACACAGTGGGGCAGGGTCGGACAAACTGGTCAATATCAGAAGACCCCATTTTCAACAGAAGAAGAAGCCATAAAAGAGTTTACGAAAATATTTCGGGCTAAGAGTGGCAACGCGTGGGAAGATGTTTCAAATTTTAACCCTATTCCTGGAAAATACCGTGTAGTCCGGAAAGATTTACGGTTAGGGAAACATTCCACCCAAGCCAAAATTGATTTTAAAGAGTTGGAGAAATCAGGGAAAACTGTGAAAAGCAGCTTGCCAAGGAGTGTTTTAAGTTTGATGAGAAACTTGTCATTGATTCACGAGAATTTGGGATCCATTTACGACAGCAATAGTTACAATCATTATTTGGCAACCAAGGCTGATTACGGTGCTTTACCATTTTTACCCATGGATGTACTTGTGAAAGGTGACACCATTCTGAAAGAAATCGGAAGTCGAATTCAGAAAAAACAAGAGATGGACAGAGATGACAGTGGAAAGTATACGGAGAATGATAAAATGGAGGTGATGACTGACGTTGTCAAGTTTAGCGAAGAATTTTATTCTATTATTCCTGTATTCGGGTATTCCACTGAGAAGCTTGAGCCGATTTTCAATGAAAACGACCTTCGTAACAAGCTGGTGGATATAAGTCGACTGCTGCATTTAGGATTGGCGAAGTCCCTTTTGCTAGCTGCACAATTTCATCAAGCAACCACCAATTCATTTGAGTACATTTATCGGTGCTTGGGTACAAAAATCCAGTTACTGGACCGATCAAATTTACTGGATAATGAGGAAGCTGAGTTAATTTTGCAGTATGTACATAACACGACGGATACAGAAGTTAAAGTAAGCGCAATCTACCGCATTGACATTCCTTCAGAAAATACAAGATTGAATGCTACAAACATACAAAACCGACAACTTTTATGGCATGGGACAAACGCGTCAAATTTGTTATCCATCTTACAAAACGGGTTGCAGGTGGCACCCTTAAGTGCTCAGATAAGTGGAGCGTTATTTGGAAAGGTATGTAAAACTTTGATTAAAAAATAGATAGTTAGATTCTTGAAATTGGATTTTACAATTTTATTGTATTTCAAACAGGGTGTTTATTTGGCTGATGTATTTGGGAAAAGTCAGTCATATTGTGCTTCTGCAACCGTCAATGGTAAATGCAATAAGTTCATGCTACTTTGTGAAGCAGCCCTGGGCAAGATCTGGGACGTCAAATTGGAGGATGCCGGTGAAAGCAGTAGCATGCCTGCCGGATATGACAGCTTAAAAACTGCTGACTCTAGATATGAACCAGACCCAGAATCTACTGTACTTTGGAAAGGTGAGGACACAATACAATATGGGATTTTGTTATAATGGTGAACGAAAACGGAAATAAAATATAAATTACTGAAATAAATTGTTATCTTTTTGGTTAGGTCGAACTGTGGCCTTAGGAAAACCGAAAGAGAAGTACTATAAGGAGGACTATGGTTGGGGTCTTAATTATAACGAATACATTGTTTTCAACGTTGATCAAGTAGCTGTACGCTACCTCATTCAATTCGAAGATTAAAAAAGTATTATGCCTTAATTTTTATTTACCATAAATATGCCATGAAGTTATTTTAAATGTATATTATAATATGATCACAACGATTATTTACGGTGTCTATCGACATTAAAGCTTCAAAGTACTTATGTAAATACATAAATAAATATTTATAAGTTAAAAATAATATGTTATGCATGAGTACACAAGACATAGAAATAAATGACATTAAAAAACAAGTTAAATGTAAGACTATCATAATTAGTGTATTACTTGTTATAAGACTTCTAAAACACTATTAATACTGCAAAGAAAATCACATCAATTTAAAAAATGCAATGACTAATGACAAAGTAAGTAGATTCTTGTGGTGGGCGACTCATGTAAGTTAAAGGTGGCTGGGAAAAGTGCTGTTAAAATTGGGATGCATGCGACACACTCGTAAAGCTTCTTCTGTAATCTTTACCTCGCTCTTGACTATATCCGCTCCCTCAATGAATGTCAACGCCATGCCTGACAAATTGTGCCAGTCAATATGACAATGGAAAGTCCATACGCCTGGACTGTCAGCAATAAATCTGATCACAGCCCAGGATTGCTCTTGGACTAGAACGGTGTCTCGTTTCACCCCATTCAAGTTCAGATCATGTTTGCTTGGATCGAAATCCCCTTCGTACCAAGCTCCCATTCCAAGTATCCAAAAATGATGACCTGTCAGTAAAGAAAAAAAAGCATAGTTGAAAAATCTATTCATAATTTAAGTCAGTAAACTTGGACACGTAGTATCATTTTAAAATTTACCGTGTAAATGGAAAGGATGAGGACCAAAAAATGGGTTGTTTATTACAACTTGGACCACACTTCCGTACTTAATTTCTAAAGGAAAGCTTTTCTCTGGAATGGTATCCCCATCGACTAGTTTCATCAGCAAAGGTTTGTCGTGTGGTAGAGCGAAGGGAGTACGGTTAAAAGATCCTCTACGAATATCTTCAAAGTCTTCATAAAAGTCAACATTCACCACAAATTCCTCATCCACGTGGTCAGGTGCTGGGATTCCATCGAAAGGTCGGAGATCCATTTCATCCAGAAACACACGTTCCCTTGGGTCAGCCAACGAGGGCACTATGTCATTACAAGTAAATTTCTCAGAAGTTATTTCAATTTGTCTATGATTCTTGTGTTTAAGATCTTCATTGGTGCACTCCAACACGGCAGTAAGATCTCCCATCAAAGCTTCCGGATATTGGTTTATGTTAACTCTTTCAATTAACATGAAAGATTCTTTCCTTACGTCTGCTCTGATCAAAAATCTCTCAGTATTACTGGAAGAATTGTCACATCTCAGAAGAAACGAGTATCGCTGCCCTGCTGCGATTGTCGCAATGTCAGCAGTAAGTGGAGTTTCTACATCCATTCCATCTGCTTCAATGGCTTGTAAGGAGTGACTATCGATTGAGAAATTGAACATGGCTACAGCTGCAGCATTAATTAAACGAAGACGGTAAGTTTTCTCGCGTTGAATCCTTATCACAGGTCGCCTTTGCAGATCAGAGTTGCAAGATCTTTGTTGTACCTTAGCAAAGTTACAAGGATAGCGGCCCATGCCATTTATTAAACCTGAATCGGGGTAAGGTGGAACACCTCGACTTGGAGGCGACAAGTGCCATTCTTCATTCTCCTGAGCTGTTCTGTGATACCAGTCACTAAGAGTAAGAGTTATCTCCCCATCATAGCTGAACCTTTCGGGCTTGCCATGAACTATCAAGGCTCCATACAAGCCCTCAGTATATTGACTGTTAACATGGGAGTGATACCTGCAAAAAAATTGTTTTAAAATATTTCGAAATTCTAACAAACTTGACTAGTTAAAAGTAAATTCGTTTTTACCAATAAGTTCCTGGTTGAGTAACATTAAAATGATAAATCTGTGATCTTCCGTGCGGAAGCGGGCACTGGCTAATCATACTTGTTCCATCCTCAAACAATGAACCTTTTTGGTGTACACCGTGCCAATGTACTGTAGTATTTTGACCATCCTGAATATTATTCACCAATATGATTTCCAATGTGTCCCCAACCTCAGCTTCCAATGTTGGACCAGGTACTTGTTCATTGAATCCTAAGATTTTCTCTTTGTAAATTCCATCGGGGGAACCTGAGAAGTAAGACACTTCCAGCGTATAATATACCACTTTAGCTTCTACACAACTTAGTTGTGCAATAAGCGCAAGTGCAGCGGTGGAGAGAAGGGTAAGATACTTGAGTGGAGAATGCATGATTTTGGAACAATGCTGCTGTTGTCATTAGTAAGGCCAACGTTTAGTTTTCCGTTTTCCCGTACTACAGGAAATGTACTAAACATTAACGAAAAAATCGGACAATGTGTGATTGGTGAGGGAAAGCTGACCTTTATATAGGAGATCGCAATTTAGGGATAGTTGTGAAATAAAAGATAAAATCCCGCATCACTGGTCACCACCTATCACCATTTTACTCACATGATGTAATCGTGATGTAGACTTCTTTACTTTTCAAGTGTAAGTTATTCTGATGTCACAAGCTTTGTGATTTCAATGGACTGCTGACGGGAATGAATTATAAAATACGTGCACATCAAGTACTTTATAAGTCTCATTGTAGTATTGAAGGGTGCATAGTGCTTTAATTAATTTGTATGTTTGTCTGTACTTATAAACGAATTTCCTGGATTTTTCCTGTGCTAAATTAGATAAAACTGTTTGACAGATGTGTGAACTGGATGAAAATTAGTACAAGGATCTTTACCGATATCCTTTAAAATAGGTTTACCTTTTCTGTATCCTTTTGTACATGCAGTGCAAATATATAAACGTGAAATTTAATATGGTTGAAATAAAAAGAGCTACATACATGACATACATTTTCGGTCTTAGACAAAAGAGATCTCTGCTTTGGAATTAGTTTAGATTAAATACTGCTTCATCGTTCATAATAATAGATAAATTTGATAGCGTTTGTCTGAACGTTGACATTTTATTTGCCGCTGGCCGTACGAAAGAATATGGGTGCATTGTTTATTATTGATTACTTAAACATAAATATAGTATAGTATACTTGGATGCATGACTGTGTGTGACTGATCATTAATTCTTAATTATAATCTTAGCATAGTTAGAGCTATTATATAACAATGTTCCGACACACTATGAAAATTAATCAATCAATAAAGTTTACATTTTGTTTTCATTTCGATTCATGGAAATTCGAAGACTGGATGTTATCGAGTCATTAAGTTCATGTTTAGATGACGTCAATGAAAATTAAAAATGCTGCGTGACTAAAAGCTGATGTCAACATAATTGTGATGATAATTATACTTTTCTTAAAAATTGAAATCACAGGGAAAACCTCGTATTAATCTGTCATAAATTATCAATATAAACTTACTGAGCATATAAATATAAATTATCAAAGTTTACAGGCCTTTGCAGGTGAAGTAGAGGTAATTGAAAATATGTTTTACAGAAATATGTGTACATAAATGACGAACAACAAGCTATTCATGATCAATGTGATCAGTTGATGATACTTCACCGTTCACACGTAGAGTAGAAAGACAATTCACATTTTAAGGCAAATATTGTACAAGTGTCATGTGCCAACTGCCGACATCAAAAAAGACACAACAATGAACAATGCAATCCAGCAGCTTCAATATTCCTGCGTTTTGCTTTCACCTGCCCACTTATAATGAAAATCCAACATTTTCCTCGACAACTCACTCCACTCCGTATATAATGTATTGAGGATCATGTGACGTATAAAATAAAATTATATTGGTCAATTAAGCAAGAAACATTCATTCGAATTGTGATAATCTCAATGAAATAAGTAAATATAAGATATGAACTTTACTTTAAACGAAACGTATATTTGTAACGGAACCAGTAAAGATTATTGAATGTAAAAGCTGTACAAATCTTTTAATTCTAACCTTTTAAAATAATAACTACTACTACTGAAATAATTAAATTCTAGCTCGATAAAATAGGGTCTAACCCGTCTAACCTATACCCATTGGTTGCTGCATTTAAAGCAGACTAGCAGACCAACACAAGTATGTTATAAATACTACAATAGCAGTTGTCGATAATTGTAAATTTCTAACGTGAATGGTTTGTAGTATCTGTCTTCTTTGAAGTAGTCTCGTTAAGAGTTGAGGACATTTATATTTACCTAAATTGTCACGTATACTACATTTTTGCATGCAAGTACGCACAATCATGTAGTAGTAAGTAGTATTACTCTATTGTTTATTGAATTTGTAATCAACGCGTGGACGTCAATGTCATGGGCATTCTTAGTGTTTCCACTTGCAATTAATGCGTCTCGTCGATATTTTTCAACAATCAAAAGTGATTGATTATGGTTGTATTTTGACGATTTAAGTTATCTAGCTCAGTTCGGATACAAAGTGCACTTCAGTTCAGATGAAATTTTCATGCACAAAATTGCATCAGATTTCCAAGAAAGAAATTAATGATTACAAATTACAATATAAGCTTATCTATTCACCAAAATACCGAAATTCGTGAAAATTATATTACCTTTTAAATCATTTTGTTTCCAACTGTGCACTTGGGTCACACATTCCATCAATTTAGGTACATTATTTCTGAATTTTGGCGTGTGATTTTAGAACTTACAGCCAAAAATGCCAAATATTGGCGTTTGCTTTAGTTCAGCAGGTACAATCTTAAGCATCACAATCCCAATCCTCATACTCATTGCATAAACGTTCAAAAAATCGATGATGCCATTACACAAAGTCACAAAAAAGGCTTTGGCTTCGGCTGGATTGCGTGCAAAAGAACAAGTTCTCTTTATATCAAAATCAAAAGCCAAAAGATACAGTTGCTTGTTCCTTGTTCAAGGATTTCATATTTCAGGTGGAGTTACATGGAAAAGTGCTTTTCTCAGCTGAACTTGATTAACACATTGCTCGTGAAGCAGATACTGATACTACTGGACTGGATATAATATATATGCTTGAATACACTCCAGAAAGAGTATAAAACCAAAGCCCAAGATCATAATGTACCGACCAATCTTTTCGTATGTTTTTGTTTTCATATCTTCATCTTCCATTTCAGGAGTAATGACACCCACTACATTGTATGTTGTCACAAATGTATAAGACAATCTTGGAGTTATTGGGAGAAGTCAATTCAACATGGCTTAAATCCTTCTTTGTGACTTCCAATTTGAGTGTACAAATATTCGTTTCTGCCTTAAATTGTGTGTGTCACCATCATGTATTGATGGCCTGCAAAATATAAAATTTTTGGGTGTTTGCTTCTTGCCTGTCAATACTCTATTTTTCAAATAAATTCAGAGATAAAGAATATATACTTTAAATTAAGTTATTGCCAATTGTCATTTTAAATGTGCTAGCCAGCGCAACGATTAAAGATAAACTTTTAAATGAAGTCATTGTCACTTTAAATTTGTCATTGATGGATTGGGGGAAAATATTACCACGAGATAGTCTTTCCCACCAAAATGTACTTGTAAGTCGTTTCTGAGATCACGACCCCAAGTTTTAAAGAAAGTACTCTATAAAATTATCATACTCACTAATGATTTAAAATTATATTTGTGTAAAGCGGAACCAAATTTGCCTTTCAAGTCATATTTATTCTCGGGCTCCTATTCACTTTCGCTTTATCTCAACTCATACCAAGAAATGAAGGAAGTGTTGAAGATGAGCCTGTTTGGGGCGTCGAGCCTGGAAACAGCACAATTTGGGGACCTGGGTTGGTTCCACATATTATAGTTCTCCCAGCACGATACTTCTTTGTTCAGTTGAGGGCCTCGGGTGGACAACGGTATATACACAAATTTCTTTTATACTCTGAATATTATGCATAAAATGTGTTCTATGTCATACGCACGCATACGTATAATATGACTTGTATGTACACATTATTATGTAGCTCAAACTCTTCTCAGCAAGTGCGTGACGCTTTGAAGATCAGAATTGACTGCAATGGGGACCGACAGGTGTGGACTCAGGTGCTTGACAGAAAAGATGGATGTTTCATTGTGCGCTACAAGCTCTTTCAATCATGCAACTCTGGTTTTCGTATAATTGTTACTTTCCAAAAGAGGCATCTCGGAAAATCTCCATACAAATTTCAAGGTTTACACAGCAATGAGATATGACACGTTTATTTGATGAAATATGAAATCAAATTAAAACTCCAATTTTATTTCAGCTCCAGTCCACCCGGAGCCTTGCTACTGCCCAGCTACTGGACTGTCAACATGGCTTCAGAGAGCGAGGTGCCCCGCATCATATCAACAAATCGATGATGATTTAGCACCTTTTAATAATGTTGACTTCAATCAAGTAATCACCACTTCCATCGAACGTTACTATAATCCAGGGGCACATAGCTTTTGTCATTACGTTGTAAAAAACAATGAGGTAACAATGATCAAACCTAGTTCATAGACAGGCTGTTAGCTTTTCACTGATGCATTATGGAATTTCAGATTTACAGAAAATGTTATGGTCAACATGTCGGCTTCCACATCTTTCCTGACGCAATCCTCCTCTCACTCACCCGTAAATTATATCTTCCAGACGTTGAATTCATTATGAATCTCGGCGATTGGCCTCTCGTAGATCTGAACAGACCTGGTAAACCTGTAATCCCAATGTTTTCTTGGTGCAAAACAAATGTCACTGCAGACATTATTCTTCCAACGTATGAACTCATGGAGGCTTCATTGGAAGCTATGGGCAGGTATTACAAAATAGCTTTTTAAGTGTTTGTATTGGTTATCTCAGAACATTTCAATAAAGTAGATTGTTTATGCATAAATTCATAATTTTTAGAGTCTCATTGGACATGATGACAGTACAAACTAGTACAGAGGTTCAATGGAACGAAAAAATACCAAAATTATTTTGGAGAGGAAGGGATTCCAGAAAGGAACGTCTTGATCTCATTGAATTATCCAGGAAACATCCTGAACTAATCAATGCTTCACTGACAAACTTCTTTTTCTTCAGGGACAAAGAAGCAATATATGGACCTAAATCTCCACACGTTTCTTTCTTCAGCTTTTTTGATGTACTAAGAACATTTAAATGCAAATTATTTTTCAATGAGACTTTATAATAACTGTGCATTCTAAATTATACTTTTTCCAGTATAAATACCAGCTAAATATTGACGGCACTGTAGCTGCATACCGCTTCCCATTCCTTTTAGCTGGGGACTCAGTAGTGTTCAAAGTGGAGTCTCCATACATTGAGCACTTTTACCACAATCTCAAGCCTTGGAGGCACTACATTCCAGTGAAAAACAATTTAGAAGATCTGATAGAAAAGATAAGTTGGACTATTGACCACGATGAGCAAGCTCAAGTGATTGGTGAACATGGAAGAAAATTTGCTCAGGATAACTTAATGCCTCTGGATGTCATTTGTTACCATTCAACTGTTCTTCAGGTAAAATGTCATTGTAATTAAATTGATTTTTCATAGGCAAGTATGGTTTCAAGATGACATGACATGATTGATATTTTTAATTTCAGGAGTGGGCTAAAAGGCTTAGATATCCAGTCAAAATTAGATCAGATATGGAGCTAGTCACCCAACCAGAAACGAATAGAAATACAATTTGTAACTGTAAGCCAGCGCCTTACACATCAAAGCCTTCACGAGATAAAATGGAGCTCTAGTAAAAAGTGATTGTTTGTTATTTAGTTTTAATTTAAATTGCAATAAGCACAAAGTCGCACAAGTAGCCTTAATATAGTACAAGTACAAGCATTTTAAAACTTAACTTAGAAAAAAATTGCGTTAAAAAAATTATATGCACAAAAAAATTGAGTAACATGAATGCACAAATTAATCCAAGTGTCTTGTCTTCAAAATGCTAACTAACCAATTATAATTTTTACAAAGATAAAAACCATTTTTGCTCTGCACAATCTACACGCATTTACATGAAAATCTCAATCTTGCTATTTGTAATCAAGAGACTTTATGATGACATGACATGATTCATTTGTGTGTAGAATAATTTAATAATTAGTTATAGTTATTTTTATGACAGTGATCTGGTAAACTCCAATGCTTCAAATAGATAGCACAAGCACAAAAATTAAAATAGAGATCTCAAACCATATGGAAATTGCTAGCTTTGTTTTAAACAATCATAATTTATTAACTATTATACTATTTTGTATATTATAATGTAAAAAATAAAAGAAATTCTGTTGACATAAAAAACTACAATGAATGATTTATAACATTCCATAAAAAGCTGTGTTCATACTTTTTATTTGTATTTGCATCTATTTTACTCTTCTCTTTGTCTTGATTTAAGGACATAAAAAGACACAATTTGACAAACAGTTTGTGTGTGTGCACTTCTTATTTTTTTAGCTTGACTTGACATTCATTTCCATTTGTTGATCACATGCAAAACTTTAGTCCACAATTTTTCATAATGGATATTTTTACTCATTTTTATCCGGCTTTAAATAAGTCTAAATTCCAACTAAACACCAAACTACCTGTGTATATCATGCATACAAGAAATGCATGAATAATGAAAAATTTATTAGATTATCTGTTCAGTATACCTTCCTAAAAGAACCTTTTTTCTTGAGTTCTCTTCTTCTGTCAAAGTCAAAAATTCTCAAATATTGGCGGTGCGGCATAAGTTGTGGATGTGTTGGAATATTATCCTGCTGACGTGTTGAGAATTCTCAGCCAACTCTACTTTTCTACCAAACAGTTTTCTGTATCTTTTATGCTGTGTTGGATGTAAAAACT
Organism: Entomobrya cf. arborea Gr-Col-00668; assembly: GCA_034699025.1. Taxonomy (NCBI): domain Eukaryota; kingdom Metazoa; phylum Arthropoda; class Collembola; order Entomobryomorpha; family Entomobryidae; genus Entomobrya; species Entomobrya cf. arborea Gr-Col-00668. The sequence goes on from JAQIWN010001131.1 coordinate 21,883, forward strand.
ACTTTTACAGGTTGCTCCCATCATCATCATCATCATTGCATGCATGGTGGTGGTATTCTATTCTATATTTCTATACAAAATATAATGTAAACGTGTAATATATCAAGACCACAAGACCGTCAAGTCAAGCAATCATGTCTAAAAAAGCCTAATCCTCAGAGCATGAAAAATCTTTTCATATGAAATATAATTTTGTGCTTTAAATTACTAGAAGAACAAACATGCACACTACAGACTACACACATATTTAACCCTTTCCTTTCGCATATAGCGTTCCTTCTTTATACGCACATATTATATACTCATACTTCTCTGTGTACAACGTATTTCATTTCATACACGTCTCAATATAATTCGTTTTTACAAGATGCCGAAAAACTCTGAACTGAACGGAATTGCAAGCCTTTTTACCATGTAATCCTCCTGAAAGCATTTGTATTTTTTCCTACTGTCTTGTCATCATTGACATCATCAGGCAACAGCCACGTTTGTTGCTCTTATTAACATAGAAAGAAAGGGTTGAGTGTTGTGTGTGCTGTTGTGCCACCAATTCTTATTTACAATTAACATTACAAAGTATTCATCATTATCATCAACCTTCATTTTCACAGTGCACACGGTAAATATTATCTCAATTTATTAAAGTGAATGTAAAAAAAGGTTTCGAGTTGTGTGTACCGAGTGGATTGACTACCAGCTTATTGCACAGGTATTTGTTGTATGCATGCAAGATTTTTATTTTTGAATTGATGTGTTGTAACTTCTCGCTGCCAACGTCTACACAATTGGCTGTTAAGTTACTTTTAAGTTAAGACGAAATAGGTGGTAGAATGACAAGACAAGTGAGCTTATATAGCACAAAAAAGTAGACGAGAAGCCGATTGCATCGGCATTTTGTACTGATAGTCAAGCCAGTGAAAAAAAGTATTGCTTTTTCTTTTACCTTTCGTCCATCATTGCGTCCCGTTACTTCTCAAAATTGTTAACCATTCTGTATTCTGCCGTTCCTCGGGAGCAGAGGCACTTTTACACCTCTTCTTAGTTTTAACGGCGTGATTAGCATTTTCTTAAAAATTAGATTTTCAA
>JAQIWN010001132.1:0-22938 GCA_034699025.1 Entomobrya cf. arborea Gr-Col-00668
TTGACCTGAGGGTCTCAAATTCAATCCCATAGGAGGTATTGACCTAAGGAAGTTGTGTACCAAGTTTGGTGTCAATCAGTCAAGTAGTTTTTGAGAAATCGTGCGGACAGACAGACCGACAGACAGCATGTTAAAAACGTTAACTACTGAGCTTCGCAATTCAGTAGTTAATAACTAGTATTAACCAAGTTCATGTGATTTGTATTGCAAAAACATGCAGTAATAAATGTTTCTATTTGGTTTTAGCATACAATGGTTGCTTTAATTTTTTATAGTAAGTGATGGTAATATTACTTGTTATTAGCCACGCTTCCATGTAACCTTTTTCTTTTTTACAAAATGCATATTTCCGCTTTCTAGAAAATTAAAACGTTTTAAAATACCAAGTTGCCTGTGCTTTTGCAAAAATTTAGTTACTAAGTTTTTGTCCTCGATATTTTTTATTACACAGTTCATTTCACAAAGCAGTTGGTTTTCGTTCAGAAATCAAAAAATGTTCATATGCGACTACTTTACTAAAAAAATTGATACCCCTTATTGTCCTTACATTTCCGATGAATGTGTTTGAACTGGTTTAGAATTCATATTAAATTTTACAAGTATTTAGAATCAGCAAAAAAACGAACTATAAAACCCATGTCACATGTTGTGCATGTTTCACAACGAGCTATTTTATCTGTTTGCATGTTTCTGCCTCAACAAGTTATTCTTGCCATCTCGAATAAGAATCAAATTTGGTATTCTAATTATTGTTTACATATAATTTTCTATATTCCACATCTTCTCATTTCATCATTCAAAGCCAAGCAATAAAATTGAAAATGAAAGTAGTTATTGTTATTGTGTGACAACTAAGTGTGGAAAGTTATACTGATGTCAAATTATGATCTCCAATTATTTTACTTTCATTTTGTACAACATTATGTTCTAGAGGACCAAGAAGCAGTTATTTCATTAAGTAATTTAATTAACTAAAATAAAAGATTGCATATAAACGCGGTATAATAAAACTGCTTCATCCAAATCATATGATACCAATTTGTATGTGAGATGATATGTGTAGAAGTAAAACACAAGTCATCAAGAAATGTGGATGAAGATCAAGCAATAAAATTATGGATCTTATTCAAGACAAAGTTAAATAGAGAATATTAACGAAAAATGGACGTGGGCCGTGCTGTGATCTACTGACTCCAAGGCATTTTACTATGATCTCTAGTGTCACAAAAATTATCTACTTTGAATTTAAAAAAATGGAAATATTGGTTTGTGTACAAGACAATATGCGTTCTTTCACATGGTTTGATTCTGGAGGATGGAAATTTCTAGTGATGCAAGCTTTTACTCAAAGACTAAGTGTTCAGGTTTTCAATACTCTGAACACTTCAGCCATCAATTCATCAAAATACATGTAAAAATTGATATAAACCATAACTCGCATAAAAAGCCAGTCATGCAAGCAAACATGTTTTGATTTCTTAAACACACTAACGGAGCTGCCTGCTGCCTAGTCCAATGAACTGTGCAATAGAGAATCTCAATGAAAAATCTCATATATTGTATTGTGGAGCAATGCAAAACTTATTTTTAAATTAAGATCTTAATGAAAGCACAGGAAAATAGGTATTTTGTAATTCTGTAATTTTCTACAAAGCTGAAATGTGTATTTTGTAAATGAAACTTTTGTATTTTTTTAGGCTACATGAAAGCTTGACTAAAGGAAAGAGAAAATACCACGACCTACTCCAAGAGTGAACAATGATTAAAAATTACAATAGCAAACCTAAAAAAAGATTTCTTTGAAAAGGGGTGACATGCTACCTATTATGTTCTAGATATACAATAATAGCATCGAAAATATCTACAAAAAATTCTTTCAAAATTCGAACAATCTTGTTGTCTCGTTCCAATAATCTTTCATTTTACACAGTGAAATGTTGCATTCATTTATTCTCTTTTTAACGTTCGACAAATTTACTTCGTTACTCAAAAATTAGTTGTAAGAATTATACGAATAAGGTTTGTAGGTTAAACTAATATTATAAGCTGTTGCAGAAAATGCTAAAATAATATATTAAGATGTTTTTCTATCTAAAAGTCATTTTAAAAGATCATGCTGAGTGAGTGAAAATCGACTTTGAGACGATAACAGTCATTAAGCATGTAACTTGCAAGAATTTCTCATGAAGACCTGATTACTTTCATGACTGATAATTTAAATATCAGTTAAGTTACCAACCTACAACAGATAAAATGGTATAAGAGCTAAATCTGACACAATTAAACTAAATAAGATAAGTTTTATTTCCTTCTAATCTTCCTTTCCTTCCATCCTTAAGATTTTCCTTCTAATTCTACTGGTAAAATTCAATAATGAGAATAAAACCTTACTTTGCAAAATAATTGCAATGCACAGACACTAGTATACATACATGTTAGACATATTAAACGTCCAGTATTAATTTTAAAAAAATTCTAAATGATTGTTGAATGGTATAGATGCAACCACTACATCTCTACATACTTTTCCTTTCGTGGTCTAGCTATACTATCTTTATTAGCTTCACACTATTGTCACGAAATATAACATAAATTAATTTTATAGTGAACCAGTAAAAGTTACAAATTTCGTCTTGTCTTCAAGTTTTTCTTAACAGACATATTCTTGAAATGTAATTTTGTTGTTTGAATTGAAACAAATCCCAAGTTTCAGGGTAATGAAACAGTATAGTAAGCAACGGATAATGATAAAGGAGACAGAGAGTTTTGTGCTGTGAAGAGTATAGTTTTATTCAGGGTCGCTGGTGGTGGCGATGGATATTCCTCACTGATTTGATCAGTGAGAAGAGGGACTATTTATATGAAAATAGTCCCAATTTAGTAGAATGCTAAACATTACAGAATCTTCGAGAAATTAGGTAAATGCGGAAATTATTACAATAAAACAAAGATGTTTTGTCCATTGTAGAGTTTTTTATACCCAAATTATAATGCACGTTTTTGTGCTGTTACTATAAATTTTATGCCCTGAAGTGCATAGAGGATGGCCTTGAGACGCGGACCTAGTCCGACGTCTCTGCCATGTATTTTTATATCATTTAACAATTCTGCTAAAAAGTTGGGATTGGAACAGAATACGAGATGCATAAAAACTGCTGGGAATGCATATCTTTAGAGACGTTGGCCTATTATCTTTAAAAAAATACAAATTTCAAAAACAAGTACAAGAGTAAAATCAGTTCATGTGCATGTGCTTACGTTCATGAAATCTCAAATCTTCTATATTATTTGGGAAATTTTGCACATTCAATTGTACTTTATGTGAAAATGGTTAAAAATTCCTTTCAAGTCAATGTGAGTTTTACAATATGCTAGATGTTTGTGTACATTCTACTAATATCCATGCTACATGCATGTTACTGCCACTTTCACTTTTTTGATAGCATCGAATAAATAGATCTATAGCCTCGTGGAAGGCAATTGTGTTATTATTATTAAAAAGTATTAACCATATGTATAACGGTGTTTAAATAACCACCAGTTATGAGGACTATGGTGCCGGGATAATATATCTGAATATGGTTTAGCTAAATCGATATAATGCAGCGGTATAACGGCTCAAAAACCGGAATAAATACAAGGCTAAATCAAACTGTATAATTACACTGCATGCGCACTTGACCAACACGTCTGACTTTCTAGACACGTCAAAAAAATTTTTGATGTTGTTCTTATGGTGGCTGATCTTGATGAACCAAAACGAATCGTCAAATATTAAAGTGACATTTCGGCATCATCATCATTATAAATTTAACAATGCGAAATTCTCTTTTTATATCACTTCCTTGGACACAGATTAGTATCCTTTCGTTATCAAGAGAGCAACTCATTTGGTATACTTCTTGTACTTCATTGAAGTCATAAGCAGCGGCAAGAAATAAGTTTGCACATACATACTGTTTTACTTTAATTTTGACAACTGATGCTAATATTTATGCTTGATAATTACATATATTATCACTGAACGCATACAACTTTATCGGTCATCGAATTTGCAGTTCTGTCCTGATCTCGCTGGTGAGTAATTATTTAAATTCATTCATTGTTTTACACGTCATATCACTTTATAGATCAACTTGGGAAGCTTATGGTGACTTGGCCACTTTTCATCTGTGATGATTATTAAAATGACTATTTAGCCAAACGACATAAAGGATCGACTCTAAAGTCAACATTGTGTGGATTCTGTGGTATATTGAGATGTTTTCATTTTTGTTTTTACGAATGTCTAATGTGATCAAAAGTTCGAAAAATACGATTTAACATGGACATTATACGAGAAATATTACGTCTGGAACTCGTATTGTATTGCTAAAAATAGCATTGAAATTCTACATTTAAACTTTCTACACAGTTCACTTTTCGTACAAAAGCTATAAAGAAGGTTTGTAGTGTGGATCTCTTTACGGGACAGACTTCAATTCTGTATTCAAGTTTTTTTGTTTACTTAAGGAAGCTTTTCATTGAGTATGTTCCTTGTGAGCACTTGCACATACATACTGCTTCACTTTAATTTTGACCACTGGTGATATTATTTTTTTTGATTCGCGATTTTCCAATAATTTTAACAATGGAAATATAAAACCCTGTTGAGCATCGAATTTGCAGTTTTCTCCTGATTACACTGGTGAAAAAATTATTTAAATTCATGAATTGTTTTAGACGTCATATCACTTTATAGATTAACTTGGGAAGCTTATGGCGATTAGTCTACTTTTCATCGGTGATGACTGTATTAAATCGATTATGCAGCCAAAACGATGATACGGATCGACTTTAAAGTGAACTTTTTAGATTCGGAATCGCACAAGGAAGTTAATGGTCGAAAGAGATGTTTCCATTTTTGTTTTTACGAATGTCCAAATTCGTGATCAAAAGTACAGAAAATGCGAGTTAACATGGACAGTATACAAGAAATGTTGGGTTCGGCCCTCGTATTGTGCAGCTTAATATAGCATTGAAATTGCGGCTTAACCGTTGAGCTAGTAGAGAACCTTTTGGAAGTTTTTAGCATCATGGATACATACATGGGATTTCATAGTTTACATTGGGATAAATGAAGATGTAAATATGTTTTTTCTACAGATTTATTTGTTAAGGTACCATCAGGTGTCACCAGATTAGTCTTTTAGTCGTTCTTATTATTACAAATGATACCTTATGTTGAGTACAAACTGTCGCAATATTTATGTACCTGACTTTTGATATGATTACCATTTTATAGTTAACGGAAAGTCCAATTCATAAGTACATGCTATTAATCATAATCTGCAAGTGAAGAATGAAACTGTATTTGATGCATTTTATTATTTACAGTTCGATTTTTATGGCGAAAAGTACAGATGCAAGATACGATTACAAACTCTTACTTCTAGCGTTGAAAAATATTTTTGATACATTATAGTTATGCCAGATTTTTTAAAATCATAATGGCAACACAAACAAATTTAAGGATGCTAAAACAAATATAAATTCTAGTATTTTTGTTATTTGAAATTTAATGATGCGAGGTGGCATAAGTTCCTAATCGTAATTGTCAGGTTTTTACGATTTGATGAGAAATATTTTAAGTTGCTGCACGATAGATAATCAGTATAAGTGTCGGTGTATCTTTCCATGCATTCCAAATATTTTAAAACCTGCAAATATTTCTGTAAGTAATTTGTCAGGTGGTATGATGATATAAATATGACAGCATGGCTTAGCCAATAATAAGCATCTGAGAATTTAAACACAATTCAACTATGCAAACATTGATCATTTTAATGTTGGTAATATAACCGTGTATCAAGTGATGATTGACATATATTCAGTTGATCATCGAGAGACGAATTATGTGTTAATTAAAAATGCTCATGGAAAAAATATGCTAAAACGTTATTGCATTTTTTGTAAATGTGTGTGCAATAAAGTTTGATACCAATACACTTATATTTCGATTGATACTGAATTAATATCTATTTAAAAGAATGCACCCGTTGTCAGCTCTTACTATGGAATCGGGTTTATTTAATTAACTTCACTAAAATCCATAGAAGTTTCCTTTTGCAGCAAAATGAAGTATGTTATTACGTTTCATGTTAGATTCATGTAAATTTTATGATAACTGGTAAAATAACGTAGAATTTCTTAAGACAATCAAATGGAAGAGAGAATTTTTATTAACTACATGCATCAGTTTAAAAAAACAATATTATGGCAGTTTAAAATATGACGGTTATTTTGGTTTATTAAATTTCTATGGCGAAATGGATAGCAAGAATTTTTTCGTATTCTGTTTTCAAATTAAATCATGGATTATAATAGCATTAATATGGGTAGGTTGTTTAATAAACTACAAAAACAAGACGCAACACCGCACACCAACTTAAATAATGAAACTTGAAAAATATTAGGAAATAACATAAAAAGTGTCACATCATCGTCCTGTTTTATTACACTCTGAATGTAATAAAACATCATAATTCTACTTATAAAGCGTTAAAACAGAACATGTTAGTGATTTTTTACAAAATCTGTAAAAATACAAATTTAGACCTGTAATTTTTTGACCAAAATATTGAAAATTAAAAACTAGGAGCCAGTAAGCTATCTCCATCCCCAAATACCAATAGAATGTCAATGATTCAAAACCCTATAGCGATTATCGGTCTCCATTTAATACTCAATTGTTGTTTATGCATCATGAAACCTACAAGATAAAGTTAGACAAAAAAAAGTTGGGTTAAAATACGCTCTAATAGTATACTAATAAAAATTCCCTCAACAACGTTCACCTACCTGGGCAACACCGGTTGTTGTTGCCATCAGGCTACCTTCCTGGCCATCACCTGTTGTTGTGGCCATCAGGCCAACAACTTATAGATAACCATGCCAACGGCTACCTGGCAACCATTTACGTCCAAAAACAAATTGCGATTGGATAATGAAAAAATTGGAAATTGCGGCAAATTGGATAACGACAGGACCAACGATGTTCATGGTATGCCAAGGTTGATCATAGCTAGACACCATGACAACGGCTCCTTGGCCAGCCCCCAATTGAGGCCGCTGATTTTTGGTGGCCTGGCCAGGTATGATTGTGTCATTTTGTGAAAAAACATGTATAGATACAATTTAATAATAGAGATGCAGTTAATGCTGACTGTAGTATATTTGGTATGACTATTTAATATGCGAGGTGACCAAAGCAAATAAGGTTTTAAATACAAGTGTGTTTTAATAATCAGTAACTACAATATATTTATTCAGTGGAATTTACTACAAGTAATGTATAAGCTTGTAAGTATAATAATGTGTACAAGTCTAGTAGCAGATCAGGTCTGTGGTCTGAAGTAAAGGTGAGTTGGCTTCAGCCTGGTCAGCATGTTCTCTGCATGGCTTGGGTCAACTCAGAAGTTGCCACAGAGGTGGTGTTGAGTGATAGGGGAGTATTGAGACTTGTGTCAATACACCACATTTCCTCTCCTCCATTCTTTTGAAACTTGGAGTGAGGTGTCTACCGACGTGAGGCGGTCGAACTCGGCTCATCCCAATCTGCCCGTGCGTCAGTAGCGGCGGCGTATTCAGGGATGATCCCCGAGTGTGATGATGATGGTCCATTGTCGTCTGTTTGCATTGCATGTCGGAGTTGGTCCGCATGCCTTTTCATTTTTCGACCACCGGCATCCACTAGAAAGGTCACTGGTCCCAGCACTTGAAGGATAACTCCAGTTGTCCACTTTTCATCGTGTTTGGAATATGTCATTACCCATACGTTTTGACCGGGTAAGAACTCACGAACCTTTGTTTTCTTGTTGTAGCAAGCTTCTTGGCGAGCTTGTGAGTTGCGAACTGTTGTGGGGACACATGGATGGACCAGATCCAATCTTGTACGTAGTTTTCTTCCATTTAGTAGTTCAGCAGGAGAGACACCAGTAGTGCTATGAGGGGTGCTCCTGTACCGGAAGAGAAACTGTAGTAAGCGTCGGTGAATGGGAAGCTCTGCATGAACCATTTTCTCTTTAAATGTGCGGATAAATCGTTCTGCTTCGCCATTCGACCTAGGGTGGTAACAACTAGACAAAGCATGTTTCATGTTATATGCCTCACAAAAATGTTTAAATTCTTCTGAAACAAACTGTCTACCATTGTCCGATACCAATTGTTCAGGAATACCGTGCCTGGAAAACACTTCCTCCATCTTCTGGATTATAACTTGGGAAGTGGTTCCATTGGTACAGAATACCTCTGGCCATTTGGAGTGGGCGTCCACTATGATGAGCCACATCTTGTTAAGGAAAGGGCCGGCCAAGTCAAGGTGGAGCCTCTGCCATGGGCGCTCAGGAAACTGCCAGGGATGAAGTGGAGCGGATGGAGGATTGGGCTGCTTCTGCTGGCAAGGAGTGCACTGTTTGCACATCTCTTCTATTTCTTTATCCAACCCAGGCCACCATATGTGTAGTCTCGCAATTGACTTCATCTTCACAATGCCTGTGTGCATTGCATGGAGTTCATCCAGTATTTGTTTGCGTAATTTTACTGGAATAACCACACGGATCCCCCAGAGGATTATGTCATTCACAATGCATATCTCCTCTCTTCTAATAAAGTACTGTTGTAGATCCTTTTCATCATCCTTCAATTGTGATGGCCATCCACTTTGTATGTAGAGCTTGACCTTTGACAGGATGACATCTCGAGCTGTTGCATGTTTTATTTTCTTATGTGTGACTGGCAACACATCACAAAGATCATCTGTTATTTGGTTGAGGGGGGACTCGTCATCATCCATCAACATTGTGTTGTCGTTGTCGGCGGCGGCAGGAATACGGGAGAGTGCATCAGCATTTCCGTGGTCAGCTGACTTGCGGTAAATAATGTCGTACTGGAACTGTTGTAAATAGACACTCCAGTGATGCAATCGGGAAGCCACATAAACTGGAAGGTGAGTCTTTGGTCCGAATATTTTAAGGAGTGGTCGATGATCACTTATCAACAGAAACTTACGACCACATAAATATTTGTAATATTTTTTTATTCCAAAAATTATCGCCAAGCCTTCCTTCTCAATTTGTGAATATTTTCTTTCTGTTCCAGAGAAGGTTTTGGAAGCGTAGCAAATTGGTCGCTCACTACCATCTTCATACTTGTGAAATAAAATAATTCCTGCTCCGACTGATGAAGCATCAGCTGATAACCCAATACTTGTCTTTGGATCAAAATGAGCTAATGTTGGTGCTGTTGTGAGAAGCCTTTTGATTTCCTCAAATGCGTGTTGACAGGAAGGGGACCATTTCCATGGAACATCTGCTCTTGTCAAATTGTAAATGGGATCACTGACACTAGCCAACTCAGGTATGAATTTACCATCAAAATTCACGAATCCCATGAAACTGCGTAGCTCAGTAATATCACTTGGAGGTTTAATGTCTAAAATGGCTTTTATTTTCTCTGTAGTTGTGGATACACCATCAGCTGATATCTTGTGTCCAAGAAAAATCACTTCATCACGCGCAAGTTCACATTTTTCTTTGCTTAATTTAAAATTGAACTGACGCATTCGTTGTAGCACTTGTCGTACTAATGTTATGTGTTGTTGTTGTGTTCCAGATGCAAGGAGCGTATCATCAATGTAGGCATTTCCGTTGGGAATTCCATGGAGCAGCTTATCCATGAATTCTTGGAATATGGCTGGAGATGAGGCGATCCCTTGGGGGAGGACGTTATATTTGTATAACCCCCTGTGAGTGTTGATCACGAGAAATTGTTTGCAGTGTTCCTCGAGTTCCATCTGGTGGTATGCATTTACTCCGTCTAGTTTACTGAAGACCGTACAGTTACTCATACTGGAGAAAATGTCATCCGGTGCAGCGATAGGATACTGTGTGATGTGCAGTTGGTTGTTAACGGTGTCTTTAAAATCGCCTGTGATGCGAATTTTACCGTTGGCTTTGGGGACTACTACCAGTGGTGAAGCCCACTCCGATGTTTCAACCTTGGTGATGACCCCGTCGTGTTCCATTTTGATCAGCTCCATGTCGACTTTTTCACGTACGGCGTAGGGGAGTGACCTTGCTTTTAAGAATCTTGGCGTGGCGTCATCCTTAAGAATAATTTTTGCTTTGTAATTCTTTATTCTTTCGTTAGGTTTTGGTGCTGTGAAGACATCTGAAAATTCTTCCAGGAGAGAATCGACTGACGGAGGCTGCTGTTGTTGTATTGTTCCAACGCTATTGTTGCTGCTGAGACAATTCCAATTAAACTTGAAAAGTTTAATCAAATCACGGCCGAAAAGGGAATCTCCATTCACAACTGGAATACTGTGCTTGAGCTTTTGACCATTGTACTCCATCATGCAGTTTAAGTTTCCAATTGGGGAAAACTTGGGACCTTTGTAAGGCTTGAACATGACGGTTGAGGAAACTAGGCTTTCACTGCCGAGTTCCTGTTTCCAGAATTCTGCTGAGAGGATGCTGGTTTTGCAGCCTGTGTCGAACTCCATCTTATGTAATTTATTGTTTATTTTAACTTGCACAAAAATTTTACCATCATCACTGAAGACACGATTAACACTGTCCACATGTTCAATCGTATCAATGTTGTTTGTTGTTTCTCTCTGTTTAGATAAGCAGACATTGGCAAAGTGACCAGTCTTTTTGCACTTGAAGCACTGGGCATCTTTATGAGGACAATTATGACTTCCGTGTTTTGGAGAGCCACAACGTTTGCAGTTGTTGTTAGATTTATTGTTACTAACAGTTGCAGTGTTTTGTTGTTTTGTTGATGACTGTGGTTCTGGCTTTCCAGATTGCTGCTCATCAAATTGACGTTTGCTGTTGAAATGCTGCTGCTTTTGAGACCTGAATGACTTGAAGTTACTCCCTGTTTTGTTCACTGAAGCTTCATTGTTGCTTGGTTGTGAACTCCTGCGAATGATGTCTGTGCTTCTATCTGCTGTTTCCATGGCGACAACTATCTTGAGTGCCTCTTCAAGGGTCAAGGAGTCATCCTTTTCGAACATGGCACGTTGAGCACGACTGTTGTGGAGACCAAAAATAAATTGATCCCGTAGACGGTTATCCAAATCAGATGTGAATTTGCAGTGTCTTGCAAGTGTTCTGAGTGCGGCAAGAAATTGGTTGGCGGTTTCTCCAGTTTGCTGTTGTCTACACATAAACTTGTAGCGTTCGGCTAAAGCCTTAGGTGTAGGTTTGTAGTGACTTTTCATCTCTTTTAGTAGTGTGGTGAGGCTGGAGTCTTCTAGTTTTGTTGGTGCCACCAGGTTCTTGAGAAGGGCGCAGTTTTGGATACCAATGCTGGCAAGAAATATGCCTTGGCATTTTGCTGCATCTCTGGTGAGATCGAAACCGTTTGCAATTAAGAAGGATTTAAATGTTACCTCCCAGTCTTCGAAATCATCAGTTGATGAGTTAAATGGTTGTAAAACTCCTACCATAGCCATCTTTTTCTTTGGTTTTGGTGGGGGTACCGGAGGAACCTTTACTTCTGGCGAAGGAAAAGGTGGTGGTTCCGGTGGAGGTGTAGCAGGATTCTTTGGTGGGGGAGTAGCTGTTTGCTCAGTCGATTTGTCTTGCTGTTGCTTCTTCTTTTTAGTCTTTTTAGTCTTTCTAGAGGTGTCTTGACTTGTAGAGGAGGTTGATGCTGTGTCAGTTGTGGATTCTGCCGGCTGCTTCTTAGAATCAAAGACTACTTCTGGACTATCTGGACAACTCATCAGTTAAATATTCAGTAGTTGTTCAGCTTGTGTCTTGCTGTCACTGTAAAATTTAACTTTGTTCACTGTACAGAGGTTGTGCACCGTATGTCTTGGTGTTACTGTCACTAATGAACTGTTGTCTGTTTTTCACAATCACTGAAAAATGTAGCACACACTTTGTAATCTCCAAAATCCGCAGTCGCCAAATGTAGTATATTTGGTATGACTATTTAATATGCGAGGTGACCAAAGCAAATAAGGTTTTAAATACAAGTGTGTTTTAATAATCAGTAACTACAATATATTTATTCAGTGGAATTTACTACAAGTAATGTATAAGCTTGTAAGTATAATAATGTGTACAAGTCTAGTAGCAGATCAGGTCTGTGGTCTGAAGTAAAGGTGAGTTGGCTTCAGCCTGGTCAGCATGTTCTCTGCATGGCTTGGGTCAACTCAGAAGTTGCCACAGAGGTGGTGTTGAGTGATAGGGGAGTATTGAGACTTGTGTCAATACACCACACTGACTAATCGTTGATTGTATCCGTACAGTTATTTTATTGTGTAAGGACACAAAATTATTATTTAGGTTGAGTAAATAATCGCATTAGATTAACTAATGAAAACATGTCAAGTTAATCAAGCACACAGTTTATAAATTTATTTGACCGTAGATGACTGCAGATATTCCAGTCTTAGGGTAATAATAGAAAGCACAGAAACCAATCCCAGTAATTGTTATGGAAGAAAACTGTTATATAAAAATTACATCGGCCAGACCTAGCAACCGGTTTTATTTCTTCTATTTGTTTCTGGAATTGACGTGCTAAATTTCTAAAAAATGTTTTTACTACGAATAAATTTTAAATGGTTTGCACCATTAGATGAAAAAATTTACATAAATCATGATGGTTGGTATTGTAAATCGAATAGATAAAACTTTGGTTTATAAACCTAATTCTGTATGCTTTGACAAAAAAAAATTTGACGAATAAGCATTCAGGCAAAAAGGACAAATAACCGGATTTGTCTAAAATAAATTTTGTCAGTGCATTTTTGGTATGTTCTAGCTCATAGTTCTAAAACTTATATTTTAATAATTTAATGTCAGCACAAATGGACTACTAAATTTTCAGTTTGCGCAACATTAACGATGCATTTCCAACAAAAATTGCTTCGAGGTAATTTTTACGTAAAACGTTTTTGGTTTTTAATGTAAATCAAAATATATATTTGCTCATTTTGTTGAAAACTTCATGAACCGTTTTTAATGCACCTTCGTGCAATGTAATACTAAAATTCAAAAAATATTAGCGGACCTGTAGGGCAAGTATGTATTTTGTTTGGTTCCTTATTTGTAACGAAACTCTTTAACGCCACAATTTTACAAAACTTTCTCATAAGAAACCGTAAATTATGAAAGTATTTTTAAGCATCCTGGTGTAGTGTTAAAATAAAATAAATATTCGCTTACCTGTAGGCCAAGTATTTATTTTGTTTGTTTGGTTATTTACTTCTAACGGAATTTTTACTCGTTAACTCCAAAGGTTGCTTTAACTTTCTTACAAGAACCCGTAACAACACTTTATAATAAAAACTGAGAAAAGAATACTTCACTCTGACTAAAAGCTTAGTTCACAACTAAATCAGTGAATTGGTTTAATTCTAGCAAATATCCAACTCCCTGGATTGAATTATGACAAGAATGTCATTAGCTGCCAAAAAAGTTGTCAACAAGTAAGAAAAACACGAAAATGCACAAGTAAGCCTTTTTCGTATATGTGGAATAGAGCAAGTGACATGAAAAGTCAGAGAGTGTATACAATGTTGATACACGATGAAGACGAGAAGTTGTTCCTCAGGCAACCACAAAGCGACTGAGCCATTGTCTCTTGCAGAGCTTTCCTTTATTCTTCCGTGGACTTGATATTTCAACTCATTCTATTCGACAGCCAGCAATACTAACTAGGGAATTCTCCTTATTGCTTTTGTCGTGTCTGTCCATCAGCCCTGTCCGTTTTGTAACGCGGGTCTACAAATATTCTTTCAAATACAGTACACAGTTGCTATGTGGTAGGGGACTTTCATGACTGAGTTTTAGGTCCCGGGTCAATTACGCGGTCAGACAACTGATGAAATGGTGTTCCATGAATTATAATCGGGGGATCAGTTAGGTGAAGATCGACGGAAAATTTTAATTTAAGTATTTTCTGATGTTACACCGTGTATAAATTATGTACCCCAGTGAGGAAAGGTAGCTTTAAAAGGGCATATTTGTGTCATAAGATGCTTTCTCCTTTTTCTGCGTATTTCCATTTTCCATAGAAACAGCAGATAAGCTTACGCTACTTCGATATTCGGATTGTACCAGTGTATTTACCTTAGCTATTTACTTTTCATATACCTATGTATTCTTTTGTCTAGGTTGGATTCCTGAAACATATAAAGAATATTTGTATTGAGATCAACAGATACAATCGTAATATTGACGCATATTTTCCATTTATTAAACTAAGTTATGTGAGTGTTGAGTGTTAAAAATCCATTAACTAATCAGCTTGAACCATAATTATTACTAGAAATTTCTACGTTCACCCTCGTACATTCAATGTAGATGTAATCTTTGGTAGTGCCTAACACCTGACTGTTTTGTTTGCTGGGCTATGCTCAGATAAGATCAAACAGTTGAGCTTTAATTGTTGGGACATTGTTAGTGAAGATCACAGTGTAAAGTAGTACTTTAGCAAGGCAACTCATTAAAAGAATGAGGCAATTTAAAAACCGATTAGACTAATATGGCGCAAACTTTGCGAACCCTTTAATACTTTGAAAAAATTGTTGACACTATTTACACTTGATAATAAATTTTTGATATAAATTGTAGCGTATTTAAGGTAACTTGAGGAAAGTCTGGAATTTAGTCGGTAGAAGGTGTACCGGAAGTCGAGATAAAGAGTTCCACCGTAAACTTTTAAAACGTTTTCAGTTAGCTAAACCAGTAAAATGTGACAGCTTATAACTTGACCAAAGATTTAAATATTAAACTTTCACGACATATTTATTTTAAAAGTTCTTGTAATTTTTATTGCAAAAAATATATGCAGTAATAAATGTTTGTATTTTGTTTTAGCATACATTACTTGCTTTGTTTTCAAGAACATTTCTTGGAGTATGTCATGGTAATACTTTTTGTCTTTAGACAAGCTTTCATGTGACCTTTTTTTTAAACAATGCACATTTCAGCTAAAATTAAAACATTATAAAATACTAAGTTGCCTGTGCTTTTGAGAAAATTTAGATATAAAAAGTATGTTTTACATAAGTTATTAAGTTTTTTTCCTCGATATTTTTTATTAAACAGTTCATTTCACCAGGCAGTTGGTTTTCGTTCAGAAATCAAAAACTGTTTACATGCGACTAATTTACTAAAAGAAATGATACCGCTTATAGTCCTAACATATGCGATGAATGGTTTGAACTGGTTTAGAATTACAATTCATTTCCATTTTGAAAGGTATTTCCAATCAGAAAAAAACGAACTACTTTTTCCAGAACTATGAAACCCATATCACATGTTGTGCATATAATTCACAACGAGCTAATTTTTTGTTTGCATATTGCTGCCTATACAAGTTATTTTTGCCATCTTGAATAAGAATCAAATTTGGTATTCTAATTATTGTTTACATATAATTTTCTATATTCCACATCTTCTCATTTCATCATTCAAAGCCAAGCAATAAAATTGAAAATGAAAGTAGTTATTGTTATTGTGTGACAACTAAGTGTGGAAAGTTATACTGATGTCAAATTATGATCTCCAATTATTTTACTTTCATTTTGTACAACATTGTGTTCTAAAGGACCAAGAAGCAGTTATTTCATTAAGTAATTTGATTCACTAAAATAAATATTTCATACAAACGCAGTATAATAAAACTACTTCATCCAAATCGTATGATAATATATTGTATGTGGAATAATATGTGTAGAAGTAAAACACAGGTCATCAAGAAATGCGGATGAAAATCAAACAATACGAGTATGAATCTAATTTGGACTTATTCAAGATAATGTAAAATAGAGAATATTTCCTAAAAACGGAAGTGTGCTATGCTGTGATCTACCGCCTCTAAGACGTTTGACTCTGATCTGTAGTGTTTCAAAGTTTATCAGCTTTGAAACTTCTATCTAAAATTGGGGAATATTAGTTTGTGCTTAAGACAATATGTGTTTTTCCGTGTGGTTTGACTCCAGAGGATGGAAATTTTTAATTATGTACGCTTTTACTTATTAGCTCCTTTTTGTGCTGCGTCAAAATATTTTTAAACGTTTGTATGAACCATAATTCATAACCAGTACAAACATACTTATTACTCATCAGTTATGTTAAGACATCAAGAGGAACCATATCTAGTAATAAGTTAGTCATGCAAGTAAAGATTTTTTGATTTCTTAAACACACCAATGGAGCTGACTGCTGCCTCCTTCAATGAACTGTGTAATATAAAATCTAGATGACAGAAAAAAATGCAAATATATTGTATTGTAGAACATTGCAAAACTTTTTTTCAAATTAAGATTTTCACAAAAGCACACTCAACTTGGTATTTTGTAATTCTGTAATTTTCTAGAAAGCTTAAATGTGTATATTTTAAATGAAAATGTGAGACCACATGAAAGCTTGACTTACGAAAAGGGAAAATGCCACGACCTACTCCAAGAATGAACAATTAATATAAACTGAAATAGCAAACCTAAGAAAGGTTTCTGTGAAAATGAATGAAGTACTACCTATGTATATATTCTTCATATACTATAATATTTAGTATAATTATGTCTAAAAGTTTGCTTAACCTTTCTATCACCATCAATCTTGTTGTTCCCTTCCTATAATCTCTCATTTTTACACAAAGAAATGTAGCATTCATTTATTCTTGTTTTGGTGTTTCACAAATAAAATCTCACTTTGCAAAATAATTGCAATGCACAGGCACTAGCATACATAAATGTTAGAACTGTTATACTTTCAGTATTGATTTCCAAATTTTTTTTAAATGATGCGCGATCTTTATTCACTTCACGGTTTTGTTACGAAGTAAGAAACACATTAATTTTTCTAGTGCACCAGAAAAAGGTACAAATATTGTCATCTAGTTTTTCTTAAAAGATATATCCTTGCATTGTAATTGTATTGCTTGTGTACGAGAAAAAACTATTGTGAATGTCGAATGCTTTCCAATTTCATCAAAACTGAATAGCTTTATGACATTTTTTCCCCTGATACATACTATTGAGATTTGATTTTGCTCCCTGCTATCCGGTAGTGCTTCATAATGCAAAAAGTTACGTTAAATCGAATAAATATTTACCTCACTCTATCCTAAAAAATACATTATTTTCCACACAAGAAGTGCATTTTGGGCCACTTCAGCTTACTTCAAGTTATCTCAACAAATTGTAAAGGGAGAAAAGCATATATTATGCGATTGGGTAGTCGATGGTACGAGAATGCGATGATTATTAGGTAAAAAATATTTTATTAGTGCCTTATGTGTAAAGCCATTATTGTTTACAGTTCTACGACAAGTATTCTGGTTTGGTTACCCATGGAGATAATGACTCTTAGCAAAACAAAAAAGTACTGCATAACTTAAAACACAAGATTTTTGTCGTCTTGGATCCTATTTTCGAGGTGAAAGTACACAAAGAGATGTTTTGGCTACTAGAAAAGTTTTAAAATGATAACTACATATGTCATCACAATCAACTATCGTGTTACTTTGCATGGGGAATGCGGCAATACCATAATCCAATGCTTCCGCTCTCTAACGAGCATTACATATGTCAAGTGAATTGGCGAAGAACATCCAATTTTCATGATTGCGTGATGTTCCAAAAAATGATCAACAACGACGTTTTAAACTAAAACTTTGCACACACAAATGAGCTGTAAATAAAATTTCTAAGACAGCATATCAAACATGGGGATTTTTATTTTATCTTCTAATAATTTCTCGTCAGTGAGAGTGAATGTTTTAAACAGTAACTCGCTTTACGAAGCTAAACGCAAAACATCATATGCATGAAAATTGGCCTTCTTAAATAGCTAGATCTGTTAGCTAGGAATGACATTTTCATCATAAATTGATTACCTTACCCAAATAAGTTAAAATGTTAGTGATGAGAAAATTAGCTTTCTTACGTCAGCCTACATTGGAAAGCAAAGTAAGATTTGTGCCGTCTAAGTTAATGAAGCTTTTCCGCGTTTTCTCCGAAATCAATTTAACACAGGAAGAAAAAATAAATGCAATGAAGATTTCCCAAGAATTTTTAAAGCCAATCCAAAAGCAATGTTAAAAGCAAGACTTTTCATAATGAGTCATGTTTAAAGATCATTTACTGTAAGGTTGTTTAATTTGTGAGTTTCAATTATCATGATTTGTTAGAAATTCTTGAGGCAACTGGGACTTCAGCAGCAATGGCTTTAAAGCAGTTTGCAAAAAATGTGTTAATTCAATTGTTAACAAATAATTTGTCTCATAAAAATAATAAAAATTCATGTCAATAAAATGTCGTCATCTTCATGACTTCGGGCAAACAGGTACCTTAAGATCATAAACAATGGCATTGCGTATACAATACCAGCAATGAACAAGGGCTTTTTTCAATTTTCACATTTTACAACACCGAATAGTATACAAATATAATTGATGAACTGCACAAAGAAATATCTCGGTCACAGAAAATTCCATGAAAAGCTGTATAAAAAATTATGGCTACCCGTGAATTACAGATGATACACTGCACTGTATATTTCGTAGCTGTTCATCAGTTATCCAATGGTCTAATGCTGGGAAAAAAATATTACACGATTAAATTAAATAAAAAAACGGGTAAAAACAAACAATAGTCCCAGCGAATGCATGTGGTTTGATGAAATCTAGTGTTGTTTGTAAATGTAAAACTGTGTTCATAATTTTGATTTTCCTAGCTTCAATCAATTTGCTCGCAGTTAGGATTTCCTGATATTGACAGAAACTCCGATTCCATGAACGCCAGATTTACAAAGTGACAACGAATGAAGTATCGGTCGAACACTAGTCATCATTGAGTTATGGTGGCAATTATTCATTGAAAACTGTGACTTTATGAAAGCAAACTAATGTAAAACTAAAGTACTATAATCGATATATCCAAAAATAACAATGTTTGATATTGCTATATTTAGAAAAACCTGGATGTTGAAATGCTTAATAAAACACAAAGAAGAAGCAGACAAGCCAACAAGGATAACTCCTGGGTGTATCTGGATGAATTCCCCTGATTTCATTCTTTACATCTGCAGCAAGTCAAATCAGCTAAATTTCATATCATCGCAATACAATTATATTCATTTTCACTACTTCACTTCGTCTTGGTTGCTGCCATACTAAAGTTCGTCTACTTACGAAGGAGAATGATTTAGAAGTCGATTTTCTAACAACCAAAAACAGCATTTAAGTAAGGATTTATCCATTAAAATACTACTAACTTTGAAGTATAAAAATCATAAAAGACTAGTTCCTTTAACGCCATTTTGACAGAGAAAGCAGCCGAAAATGAAGCGCTTCAAGAATGCGATTATTCGTATACGAAAATTTCACAGTAAATAAAAGTTCAAGGTGGTAATATTTTTTTCAAAATGCAGACATGTGTCAATCTATGACTTATAAAATCGCCATTAGACATTACTATACAAATTGATTGAGCTTAATCAAAAAAAATTATACACCTACATCTGCATGGGATCTTTGAATGATAAAGAGACTTGTAAACCCCCTTCAAAAGACTCATGCCTTATTGTGCGTTTTGCTGCCGTGAAATTGAATATTTAGCTATCACTCCCACAAATAATTAAAGCTGAGGAACTTGTTATTCAGACTCGAACAAAAAACGGGCAACCCGCCTGAAAGTTCCAAACAGCGCCCAGAAAGCCTTTGATTATTTTTTCATAAAAAACCACTTCAAACCACAAAAACTTGAAAAGTTGTGCGATCCAAAAATGCCCGTTGCATACCTCAAATTGAAGTGCCATGTTTTAGGCATAATTAAATGCAGAGAAAGCAAAATTTTAAAAGTCTCTGAAGTGCTTTAGGAATTTGACAATACATGGGGGTATACGAGCCGAAATGTTGCAGGAAATATTTTAGAAATCAGGGGTAATCGTAATTTGCAGTGGATTGGAGACGCTTCATAATATTAGATACATAGGCCTCAAAGGCTCCGGTCTTATTTTTAATAACTTCTAAACCATTCTCCATCGTTAGCAGACGAACTTCATGTACAATTTATCTTATTAATAATACTCAGTACATACAACCTTATAAGTTTACCTACTACTTTATTTTAAAGCTTTCAACCTGTTATTTTTTCTATCACAACTAAAATTGATGATATTATACAATATGACAGAGGTTTTTAAAACAAACTTTGAAACATACATGATATTGTCAGATTATGCATTCGGGCAAAACAAATTAAATTAAAAAATAACACAAATAAACACGTGATATGCTAATAAAACATATTTGTGATTATGATTGCTGTTTGAAGTACCATCCAACAATAATCCTAGACACAATATTAAATACAACAAAGTATGTGTACTTGCGAGAAATAAAGTAATAACCGTGAACAATTGTTTTAGATCATCGCATGCCAACATTCGTGTTCTTTCTTTTCCCAGCGTAGAGCTTTATGGAAGCTTGCAGTGCTACCATTAGGATAATTGTCACCATGTTGAAGTGTTATACTGTTCAAAATAAGTTCAAAATCTTTAAATCATTTGGGTAATTAAAATCATCTAGCTAAGTTCTGTTCTTTTTTACAACATGCGAATTATAAGACTGGATATATTTTTCGTCAATGGTAACACTTGTAAGATTTGTAAAATGTTTAGAGAGTTTAGTAGAGTTTGTAAGATTTTTATAAAAATATATATTTAGCTTGGCTGATAATCAAACCAATTTCAAACAATATTTGCATTTAATATTAAACTTTTCACGCGGGACTACATTGTCTGTTTACATTGAATTTACTTGTTCCTGTTTCTCTTCGTTGTTATTTAATTATGTGTCTCTTAAGTAATCTGATGCTTACATATGAAATTGTTGTTTTTTTAATACCATTGACCGTTGCTGACTGACTGAACTAAATGCTGGCTAGCATGGTACTGTCCAATTTAAAAGGGACTGGAAAGATGAACATGGTAAAAAAATTAAAATTGAGTTGTATAAGATTATGACTAGGATCACTACAATGTAGGGCTTTATAGCTTTCCACGATACGATACTTTTCGGTACTATGCGGAACCACTACATCGTTTAAGATTGGTACGGCATTACAAACATTACTGTTAGAACCACGTACTGTGTTGGTTTGTTGACAATTACATAGATTCAGCACTATCTTTCTTTACATACAAATAGAATATGATTTTTAGTCTTTCTTTTAAATATTTGGTAAATTTGTATTACAAACACTCGATGACGAGTAGAATATTTTCGTCATTTTGTTTTGTACAAGTATTTGTGTGCATTATGAGTTTCTATGAGGGGATGCATGTAACAGATATCTACATTTCTACATTATATATTATTGGTTGATTATATATGTAGCTGTAAAATCATAAATAAATATTTCTCTTACTAGAAAGAGACCAGTCTTTTTTTATATTTGAAAACATTTAATTTGTTTTGGCGGTGTTGTGCATGTCGTCGCAAACCTTCGTGCAGGTTTGCCCCAGCCCCCAAAATTAAATAATAAATCAACTGTTGTAAAACGTTCTCGAATTAAGGGAACACTCAGAACACATTTGTTTGATATAAAATTGAATTAAATATTCTACATATGCTCCTCCAATAACGCGTAGATACTGAGTTTAAAATCTAAATTCGATTAACTAGGGCTTTCCGCGCTTTCCCCATGACATACTATTTTTGAAACTTACATCACATCAAAAATCTACGTCGTCGTTTACCCACATAAACTGAACTTTACCTCAGAATTCAAAGAAATAAGGTGTACTGCGCTTCTCCGTTGACTTAATATTTCAAATTTAAAAACAATTTCAGATTCGAAATCAGCGCCCTTAAAAAAGTCTACATTAACAAGTTTAAGCTTTTAGCTCGCTTTTTTTAAAGATTACGTATTGTTTAATACTCCGTATAATCACGACGACAACGTGTCTTTATATTACGATGATAGCCAATCCATGTACAAAAAGGGAACGTACACACAGATCATACCTTGATTATGCATTGATATGATTTTTGAATGAACCACATTAACCTTCAACGATGCGACAAACATGCTTTTTTGTATGGACAGCTTTTATCGTTGTCTTACTGCCATACTGTCATGTTGACTAGCCACCTCAATTAACTTAAAGTTGCTCTTAATAATAAATTGTGAACTAATACTTACGATGATACCCTGATACACGATATGTTATTAAGCAATGATGTTATGTGAGAGGTTCCAAAGTGAAAGTTAATTTTAGGATAATCATTATTGCATCACTTGAATTTACTCGACAAAGTAAAATTGAGACAGACATAGAAAGCCATATTGTTGATGCTGGCAAAGAGTGATCAAGCTTGCGTTCGGATTCCGTGGAGGATTGTCGTTGGCCGGAGCTGCAGAAAGACACACACTTTCCTCTTGGAAAGCCGCGTGTGATGATGGGGATATCTTGAAAGTTGAGGATTACTCAATACTAAAGTTTGGAATGTATGTATGTATGTATTTTAGGGCAGGGTGCTGAAGACCATGGCAAAAGGCACTCCAGCACCCAAATGTGGAATCTAAATAAAGATTATTACAGCTACCCTATTCATTTTACATTCACCCATTGGTGATTGGTGAATGTAGTGCCATGTCCCCAAAACGACCAGTTCTCCTAATAAATTTTAGGAGTCTGGCGGGGGAGGTACGAATAATATTTTCAGGACTTACCGTAGTAGTTCCAAAAACTATCAAAAGCTCATTGTAAAACTTTTTGCACACACTTAAAAAGTGCATGCTGTCTTCCTTTTCATCTGGACAAAATTGGCATTTGTCCGTCTCTACCACGCACATTTTATGCAAATGTGCCTGTAGACATGAATGTCCAGTGGTCAGCTGCACAAATGCCCTCAGGC
>JAQIWN010001133.1:0-22935 GCA_034699025.1 Entomobrya cf. arborea Gr-Col-00668
TGAAGATTTCATTAAAATCGGTCTTCATTTGGAGGAGTAAAGAGCCCGCCTAGGTCTGAAAAAACTCCATTTAAAATGCATTACAGTTGGAATGACCAGTTACCGTTGTGACGCCATTTCATCTCATGCTTAATTATATCATTTAAAATCTGTCATCAGTCCTCATTCATCACTCACCTGAAATCGGGCTAAACATCGTAAGTATTTCAGTTGTTGGAATGAATTGGTCATCTATACTAAGACAATTACCGGGAAAGGAATTTTCCTAAATAAGATTTATGAGCTGAACCCAGTCTGATGCATATCTTCATTGCAAAGATCGAAGGGATGAATAATAACTTGCTACAAATCGTAAGGTTGACTTGATTGTTGTTTACCAAGTATGGCAAAAATGAGTGATATAGATTAAGCTTTTGCTCAGGTCTTCCTCTCACCGATTATCACTCAATACATACGTTCATGGTCATGTTTATTCAATTAAAATAATGCAATAATACACACATGAATACATCCGATTTGTAATCCAGCATGGATGCAATGAAATAAAGTGTCCAAATTTATATACTAAAAATTAAAAAGCAATACAATTATAATTTTTTGCTCTACATAAAGAATCGCTAATAAGCAAAATTTATTTGAAGAATCATTTAATTACGGTTAATATAAGGACTTTTATCGTGTAATATGCTACCTTACACAAGTATAATATTAAACAAAAGAGTTATCTTGTAGTGTATAGTATTAATAATAATATCTAAAAGATTTCGCCAATTCTAAACCAATAATTTAGAATCAGCCTATAAAATGACAGTGTTAGCATTACCAAAAACAAAAACACACAAAACAAAAAGGCATTCATTCTCTCATTTTAACTACCAATAATTAATTGTATATCAACCAGCTAGATACGAAAAGAAAATCAATTTTCTCATATTAACTCAAAAATACATATGAAAGTGGTGTGAATGTAAGTGCGATTATACAATGATCAATCATAAACGCTGTGTAAGTACATTTGCATTCAGTGACCACAGAAAGTGATGGAAATATTTTCTCAATAAAAGGGTAAAGTAAAAGCTTGGTTGTAACAATATTCTTTTAAAGGATGGAGTTTGGAAATTAATTTACAATATAATCTTCGGCGCTGACTACAAGTCAACATAAACTTAGCTAATATCTCCCTTTCCAGATGGTTCCATTCAGGCGGTGTAAATTCTATATATACCATCATAATTTGATATCACTATGTTGCCGGAACTATTCTATGCAATGCTGACAATTGACAATCCCAGAGTTTCAAAGTTCCAGATTTTCATTATAAAGTAAGCTTACATTCCGTTACAGAATGAAGAAACCTCTTTGGCTCTGGCTAACATTATGAATATCGAATATAAATGATAATTGAAAGCATAAACTCTACTTTAAAAACTCATGCTAAATGACAGCCAAATGGTCAGATTCCAGAAATGCCAAATACGTTATAAACTACAACAGAACAGAGGAGTGATATTGTAGAACGCAGTTATAAAATACATTGGAAACATTTTGTATAACTATATGATTAACACACGTATATTGTATATAAGGAAATGCAAAGTTTTCAATTTTTCTTTCAAACAATTTCATACTCCATCCATTTAAAATTATTAGAAGTTTTAGATTTGCGATTTAGAGTTCTCTGGATTTTTGGTGTTTATGGCGTCATTTTGCTTCAGTATAGAGGCTTTCCAAGCACTTTGATTGGGCTTACAATGTTGAATATTATTAGGAAAACGAATAGTAGAACGTCTGATTCCGCGATGATGTTGGGTGCGGATGACTGTCTTCACTTGTAATCTTGTAACGAAATGATTCATGTTTGATTCGATATCTTTCCCCGTCTTCAATAAGTTGTAAATACGATACGATACTATTCTGACTTCAATCGTTTGCACGATTGAACACAAGCAAAAGCATTGCCACATCAACTCCGAAGGAAAGACGACCACCGAATCGTTTGAATCATCGAGTCGTTTAAGAAAACTTCCCTAAGTAGGTTTGCATCTTCAGGTCGTAGTGCCAGTTTGTAAGCTTCAGCCGTTTGTTTTTGCCACAGATTTCCATTTTCTACCGCGACCAAGATCAGGGTATGGGACGATGAAATCCACATAGATTCCTGAAAAGCAAGAATAGGGATTGTGAAAATGAAATAATTTTCTACCGTACAACTCAAGTTCTTTATTCGTAACACATGATAAGCACATACCAACATTCCGTGCAATCTTAACCGGATCAAAACTCCTGGGAATTTTGGTATTGAGGAGTGATTCATGGCCAGTCAAGAAAAATACCCGACATTTGTCACGAACATCTCCCCAGATTACCTCGGTCGACCGTGACCTTGACTGATTGCTTTTTTGTAAAGTAGACATGATATAACTGCAATGTTCCATCATCTCAAAATATTCCCTGTAAATTAAACATCACATTGTAATTTTAGTCATAAGAGACACACAATTGTGCATAATAATAAACTGAAAGCGGAGAAAAGGCCAACTTACCAAGCATCAGCATCCATAGGATCCCGGGGATATGGGAAATTGATTTTTATCTTATGTTGATCTTTGTGCAAGACAAATCCAGGGTGTTTACGGTTAAATGCACCCTCTAGCCAACGAAAAGTGGTGCGTGCATTTTGGGATTCATCTTCCTCTGAGTCTTTCAACATGTCCAAAGATTTCCAAACAGCATTTGGAACCACTATGATGAACTTTCTGTTAGCAGCAATTCGCTTCACATCTCTAAACCTTTTCAAGACGGCTTCTAAATCCACTACAGCGTAAATAGGGTCCTTAGAAGAATATTCCCTGCGTCCGCGACAACCTCGGCGTCTTCGTCTTCGTGAGTCGTCTCGATCACCACGATTCCGACGACCTGATGAACCTGATCCCTTTTCAAATGCACGTATTTTCATTTCCTTATATGCTTGTGATAGTTTGTCCAGCTCCTGCAAAAGCAAATTATTTTTTACTTAAGTGGAAAGCCAATAATGTGTGATAAAACAAACAAGAATTTGTATTTAATTAACTTACATCACTTTTCCTGTTCCCGAGTTTATCTTTTAAGCGACTCATCCTGGACTCAAGCAAATACGCCTTTAACGTCTGAGGTGATGGTACAAAAAAGTTCATCTCTTCTGGCGAGTACAAAACAGAAAAGCTTTCAGTGGAAACAATCCACGACCCGAAAGCAATCATTCGCCCTATTCGAACGACGAGCTATAAAACCAAAATTATATACAATTAACTCAAATGCTGAACTCAAAATCACAGGAAAAACTTTGTATACCATTTACACTTGATATTATGTGTCTAAAAACATAATATGTGCATAGCCATACTTACAGCATCATCAGCAGCTACGTGTGTAAGTTGCAATTTGTTCACATAATCCTGCAATTGAGGAATCCCAAGCATGGAACGATCTTCGTCCAATTCAACTTTGAAAATGTCCTTTTCTGTAATTTGACCCTTACAAAGAACCTTCCAATCTGTTTTAAGCTCATCAACAGATATTCCATTAAGAACTGAGGGCCAATTTTGGGACATCAACAAATTAAGAACCGAACAGAATTTTTCAAGAAATGCCTTCTCTGCATTTGCAGCTAAAGCATCCTTAATTACGGATGAAGTTTGTATCCAACGAAAAAATGGAGAAAGAGCTACCAAAGCTCCTTCAATTCTCGAGCGGCATTTCAACAGATCTTCGGGGTCAATAATAAACTTCTGTTTGACAATTCCATTACCAAGTAAAGCAGAGGGGCCACAATCAGGCATACTTTTTCCATCGCCATTACTCAAACATTTCCTTCCCCGTCTTCCTTCGCAGCCACTTGTCTCGGAATGACCATTGCTAGATGAGCTATCAAAAGCTTTATTTCCAGCTTCCAGTTTGTAGTTGTACTCGCTTTCTTCTTGATGAGAAACGTTATCAGTTTCCTCATCCGCGACACTTTCCTCATATTCGATTTCTTCGTCACTCCAATTTTCATCTGATTCTCCTGAAACCTCTAGCTCTTCTTCATCTGAACAAAGGAATTCCGGTGTCTCATAATCAGACATTTCTGATTCACTATTTGAGTCTTCACGAGCACGACGAACTCGTCGTCGTCGCTTTGGAACTATGAACCCGTTTTGGTCAGTTACATCGTTGTCTGAAGATTCTTTCTCTTCGTCATCATTTTTGTCGTTCCTGCTGCTCGGTGCATCACTTCCATGATCTTGATCTCCATCCGATGGTAATGGAGGAGAAAGTGGCTCAGGAACAGTTAGAGTTGTATTCGTCGGTGGTACTCGAGCATATTGTTCCAAAATAGCAGACAGATGATTTATCAGTTGACAAAACACCGAGATTGAAAAAGCAACCGCCGCTGATGTGTGGATTGAATCTATAGAACACGAACACAATATAACATTTATCAAAAACAATTAATTCTTAATAAAAAACATCCGAAAAATATATAGACCCTTACTGCTCGCCTGCATTCTCCATACAGTCATGACACAAATGGTTGACAGATGAAATAAAAACTTTTCGTCCAATTCCTCATCGCTCGTTAAAAGTCTCTCATTGAAATTGGTCAGGGCTTCTTGACAATGCTGTAGACAATAGAATTACACCATGTAATTTAAATCTTGAATTCTTATTGGAGTCACTTAACACTATACGAGCAATATAAGCTGTTATATATAATGCTATGCTATATAATGCTGCCTGTGCTTACCCGTTCATAATTCGGAAGATGCGTGTTTTCGTATAAGAAGTAGTACATTAAAGACAAGATGCTATTCACCAATGTGTCCACTGGTTTCGGTTCAACAGATGCTGGTAACCGGGCGTATTGAACGATTTTTCTATCAAGCAATTGCCGTAAATTGGAATATGCTCCTTCGTAAGCGTGGACCGACTGCAGACTGAAAAAACCACAATAAAAATATTTTTTCAAAATGTATGTATAATGTACTATTCAAGTTTACATATTTTATCGATCAATAAAGTGTGTACCTGTATAACAAGTAGTATGCTGACTGCAGGTTGCCGTTTACGTCACAGAACAAATTGCCCAATTGATTGAACGCTAGACCTGATTCGGGGCACAATAAAAATGCTTGTGTGTATTGTGCCTGAGCAGCATTAGAAAAAAATGAAGCGTCCAAAATAGCGTCCTGTTCCTTCGCTTTGGTATGCATTTCCTTCAAGTAACGGTACAAATCTCCAATATTTATAATGCAGAGATGCATCAGATCTGTTATCCATGTTTTCTCCCGTTCACCTATAATCATTAGAAAATTGTTTACGAATTGTATATAATTCATTTTATGTCAAGAGATTCAGATTTGCGAAAATCCATACCATGCGTAACTGCATCTCTGTCAATCGAGTTGTTTTCCAGCCAACGGACCATTGTATCAGAACGAATCGAAACGGGATCCTTTGAAGACTCACACAGTCCTTTTAATTTCAGTATGTACAGCTGAAGTACACCGATCCCACTGAGTAAGTGTGATTTTACTAAGTCTAGTTGTACTGGAGTCCATGGCCGATCCTGAAAATCATTCAAACAATAAAATTATACTCCACTTCTACTTTGCACTGAGTGTTTAATCACTATTCAAACGCTAAATTATACGTGTATTCTGTACTGAATGTGATTATGATGTAAAATAAGAAATATACATACCCTCTGAATCCTTCGTGCCCGATTTACAGCATCATAAAGGGCCAAGCGCCATAACTTTTCTCTTGCAACGACTCCATAAGTCTTCGGTGACAAGCTGAAGAGGCTTTCACAACAATCTTTTACTGCCAATCGCTTACTCTGTAAATCATGAGCAAACAAATCCTCTACATCAACACATCGCGAGGACAAGCTGTCTATTTGTATGCTCAAATCTTGAATGGTGCTGTTATCAAAGAAATAAACAAATTATTGTTAAGTGAGAACCTTCAAATTATAAAATTCTATTTCATAACTTTTCATCCAAATTCACAATCTAAAAGCCACTAACCTGTACAACTTCTTGGCGGAAGTCACCAGCGCCCGCGATTGATCTTCTCCACTTTTATCATCCCCCATGGTCATGCAGGATCCATAAAATATCGAATCCTAAGATTCACACAGCTGTATTGTATTAAAGTTTTGAAATAAAGCAAAGACATCCATTCCTCCCACACCTGCAAATTCAAACATATTGAATAATCAATCACACTGAAATTTATTTTTAAAAAAAGCACGACTACACACTAACACACTTGAGAACCACGTATTTGTACATTGTACTACCTTGTACTCGCTATCTACCTGATTTTAAAATTGAGTAGTTCCTTTAAACTATGATTTGACACTAGTTGAATCACAGCTACTAAGCTCGTCTCATATTTTAAGGTTTGTGGGGAAAAATTTACAATATCGCAGTTAAAACTGAATGATCCTACACAAACTTTCTATTCTTGATGCAAAATGTTAATTATCCGAAATGGTTAGTCAGTAATATTGAAAGTTTGAAATGCCAACAAATTTCAAAACGCTACAGAAAGAATACCCTCGAATTTTCCTAAGTCACACGTGACAAGTTGACAAGTAATCGTTTACACTACTTCAGCAAATTGTGAATTCAGTGCAAATAAATAGAAGTTCCAAACATGATGCATATTCTGTTTCGTCAGAAACGGAATTCGGTCATCGGTCTGGCCAATATTATCATTTTAAAACAACCTAAGCCATCAATAAAATCCACACGAATTCCGAAATTGAACCCTTTGCCTTATTTAACTGGATGAAAGCTTCTTAAAAACCACTTTACATAGATGTCCCATTCATTAATTCTGGCACAAGGTTGCAATAATTATTTCCTGTCAGTTAACAGAAAGCAGGGAACGTGATTTAAATACCTTGACCTAATGCGAAAGCTGTTGTAAGTAAATCACACTTCCGCTTTTACTAGTAAACAGCTGATAGTACATTTTTTCGCAATTGTTTACAATCAAATACGTGGAGCCTTAAGAACTACCCAATCATCAACATTAAAATCAGCTGTAATTTTAATTTTCACCTTTTTTACTTACCATTCGTCACCAAACAAGCATTTAGCTCTATCGGTGTTACTTTTTCTTGTGACCACAGGAAGCGTATTTTTCAGTTTTTTTAGTTTCACAATAAATTCACCAGCAAAAACACAACTCAATATAGGTTTTTTAGGGTAATCAACAGAGAAATATTAATTAACTACGTGTTTGAGCAAGGATGGTTGAATATGAGCACAAAATTAACGTAATATAATGTTGTAAAGTACGTACTAGAAAATCCACTCGTCTCATTTATCCTTATCCACTCAATTCATTATCATCATAATCATGAGCATGACCAACAACAAAAAGAATGTATGGAAAAGGTCCATCCAAAGTTCCATTCCTTTGCATGCAACATTACATCGTATTTTCGTATTTCATCAACACGTATTCTTGCTAAATACTAAATAGGGCAATATAAAAAATGGCCAGTGCAAGTGCAGTGGATTACATATTACGTAGCACAGCAGCAATTGGCTGACATATGATGCATGTAGGACAATCAGATGTCCGTCCGTCCCAGTCCAAATACCACATGCACTGCACTTACTTGACTATTTTGTGCATGTGTTTCTGTATACCTGTGTATGTTTGAAGTACAACCGACGCGATGATTAAACTTTATAACAACGTTATGTAGTATGTCTGTCAGATTTAGTTTTAAAATGATATATCCTAAAGTTCCTACACCGTATGCTGTCGTATGCAGGGCCAAACTAAAGCGTAAAATGTAATAAAAATACAATGCAGTGAGATTAACTTCTTAGCATATTTTCAGTTTAGTTAGTTTACTTTTAGTAATTTTGAAACTCACGACGGATGTCCGTTGAGTCGTTCGAAAAAATAGATAAGTATAACAATAAATTTCCTACTCCAGTTGCAGTTCTTTGGTTGAGTCGTAGTGTTGGCACTATTGGCAAAGCTAACCTTTTATTGTTTTTATGCCAAATTAGTTTTAAAAAATTATGTGTACTGATCAAAGCTATAAATATCATTGCTGTTAATGTTATGCTGATTTAATTCGTTTCTAAATTACGAATTACTTATTTATTAGGGCAGGAGTTCAGCCATAAATCGCAATCATATCGCCACTTATATACTACGCTTGCTATTTAATTTAAACTGCTTGTGTTAGTACAAGTAAATAAAACGTATATTTTACGAAGTAAACACAAAAGGAAGGTATCTTCTCTTCTTTTCTAGGAAATTCATACTTCCCCCATTGGTACAATTATACAATGGGGCGTTTCACAGAGAAGTGCGGTTGGCTTAAAAATATGAAATTCATGTGCTTCAAGCTAAATAATAGTTTTCGTTGTTTTTGTTTGGGATATGATATGCTTGATACTGATAAACTTACAGCATGTGCAATGTGCATGTGCATTTACTTCGATTTTCAACACTGTCCAACATTCCAACCTTTCATTGATCATGATCACCAATTAACACAAAATGACATTAATACTAAATAGTAATCCTTTCCTTCTTCACAATCATGGGGTACTGAACAAAATTAAATGTAGTATTTATGACCGTCATTGCTTTGTTGTCGACTGTCGAAATCATGATTTTTCCTGCACACATCAAGGAAAATGTTTGACTGAAATGTCAGTGTTCTGGAGCAGCTGATGAAGACGTTTTTTATTGGAAAGTTGTTCCATTGTTCGTGATTTAAACAGATAGCTTACATTGACGAAGGTAATCGATCGTAGATCAGGATTTACCAATTGTACTGAATAAGTCAGGTTGAGGTAAATCAAACTATGGGCTATCGATTGATGTAAAGTAAACTGTGGGACTTCGTCCCACAGTTTGCTTTACCCCAATCATAAGTCAGTATCACTGTATTGTTTAAAGCGTCTAGTACAATTTGTGATGATTCTAATTATATTTTGCAGTGGATCAGCTGACGAAGATTTGGAAGTGGATAACTTACTTCAGGGCGTTTCATTCTACATTGTGACTTGTCACTTTGAGTGGAAGTGCTTTGAGTTTATTAAACAGGTATAACTATAAAAAAAACAGTTATGGATTATTAATGAAACGAATTTTCAAATTTACAAATATGTGTTGATTTTTTTTCTTAGAATAGGCGTGCTGTCAGGCGGAAGACCAATATCCCAACAAAATCGCACGTTATATTGGCTAGTTTTTTCCTAACGAAGACACGACACGATAGTGGTTTTGTAGGCATAAAAATGGTGCTGAGATATATTTTGAGATATTTAGCAAATAATGAAAATCTTATTAACAAACTTGCCGAATCTTATCCAGTTCGAAGAGCTGCACAGTTAACTGTTTATTTATTTCATCGTTCGAAAGCAATTATGGAAGATGCCCAGACAAAAGATAAGGCACTAAAATTTAAAAGTAAACTTTCAGATGAACTGAAAAAAGAATGGGAAAAGGCACGAGGAGGCAAATGAAAACAATTCAGTTTTATCTGTTGGACATATAATATTTGTCAGATGTGTATTGGAAAATGGTAGTGAAATAGTGTTTAGAATACGAAAGTGAACTGATTTTATGTAGTATAAATATAATAGTTATTTCTCGCAGTCCATAAACGAACGAAAATGTTTTTTCGAAGAATTAAATTATTAAAAATTAACGCAAAGTTTATGTATATGAATATACGAACTTCAATGATTTTAAGTTATTAAATCACGGACTGCAGTTACCAATCAGCTACGAATGAATTTTTAAATTTGTATTTATTATGTCGACGTAATTACTATAATTTATTGAAAGCATTGTTGTTGCAAAAACGTTACAGTGTGGAAAATTAGTTGCATTCGAAATACATTGTATTTAATACATTATTACATCTACTACATAGTTTTAGCGACCATATCCAACAGGTCCACTTGGCGCCTTTTCGGGAACGCCAAAACCTGGCTGAACAGAAGGTGGCGCGCTGTATGAATCAATTACAGGCTCTGGAGATCCATATCCTGCTCCTCCAGTTTGTGGTTTAAGACTACCATATCCAGATGGGCCTGCACCATATGAATCAGGTTGATGAACTTCAACTGGTGCAGGGGGTCCATATCCTGGACCACCGGTCTGTGGTTTGATTGGAGCAGGTCCGCCCCCGTAGCCGCTTGAAATTTCTTTCAAAGGAGCAGGCCCACTTCCGTAACCGCTTGGAACTTCTTTAATTGGAGCTAGCCCACTTCCGTAGCCGCTTGGAACTTCTTTAATTGGAGCTGGCCCACTTCCGTAGCCGCTTGGAACTTCTTTAATTGGAGCTGGCCCACTTCCGTAGCCGCTTGGAACTTCTTTAAATGGAGCGGGTGCACCTCCATAGCCACTTGACACCGGGTTGACTTGTACAGGTCCACTGCCATATCCGCTTGACACCGGCTTGACTTGAACAGGCCCACTGCCATATCCACTTGGTATTGGCTTGATTGCGACTGGTCCGCTTCCGTAGCCACTTGAAACTGGTTTTACGATAGGTTGTTGAACACCATATCCAGGATTTACGGGAGCATTATATCCATGTTGAATGGGTTTCATTTCAACAATTACTATAGATGGTCCCCCACCATAACCAGCACCTCCTCCGCCAATCGGTTTAGATGGTTTGTTATATCCTCCTACAGCATGAGGATTTCTGTAGGGTGCTGGGCCACCATAACCTCCTGTCGCTGGTCTATTATAACCTTGACTCTGGCCTTGGCCCCATCCACCACCTCCACCTCCAAAGTTAACTGGTCCACCAATATTTCCAGACCCATAAGATGGTGCAGGTGGCGCAATAACAGGTCCTGCGTGTCCACCAGCTGAACCGTAGCCTTGTCGAACATAACGAGATCCTAAAAAGTTGTACAAAAGAGTTTTTTAAAGCTTTACTCGTAGAGTGCAGCAAATTGTATTAAAAATGACAATTAAGGATGATTAACTTACTAGCGAACGGTTGTATGTTTTCTATTGCGTATATTTCTTGTTCCAAAGCTGGATACCCATATTGAGCAGTAGCACTAGCTGCTAGAAACACGATTACGGAGATCTTCATGATGTTGCAGCAATTGAAATTACATATAGTGATACAGCAAAATTTAAAACGAGATCTTTTGAAACTTTATCCAGAAGCGATAATGCGAAGACTGTGGAAAGTACCTGTGAATAATTTTACTTTTATACTTCATCTCTAAAATCCGAGAAATTGTATAGCATATTCAAATCATATTTTCGAAATGATGCATGGTTTTGCTTCGTTCTATTGAATAGAGAGTTCAATTCTCTGGAATTATGACGATCATTATGACATCATGAAAAGATAATTTTTTGTTATGATTCTGATTACAATAATGAAGTGTGTATGTAACAATGCACATGAAGGCAAAAGTACATTTGTACCCAAACTATTTCATATTTTATGGCTTATGGGCACTTTGATTTATCGTACCAGTACCAATGTTCATGTTGCCTCCAGTCATTTTGAAATCATTCCATGCATTTGTAAAGATTTTACATGTTATTTTTATACATTGCATTTTTTATTATGACTTCTAAATGGATATTGCGCATGAGCTGAAAATTAACCTTGATTTTTCTTTGCGATTGTTCCCACAGTCTAACTATACTAAGAATTCAATTCAGAATACTTATGACGTAAAGGGAGAGGCAAAAAAGTATACAGATCGCCTTGGGCTAAAAAAAGGAAAAACAGGTTGTTTATGAATTTTTTAATGTTGAAATCGTCATAATCATAATATTTCTGATTTCCTAAAAAATACAAATTGATCCGGATTTGAATGATCATAAAATCATAAAGCAATGCATATTATATGAATGAATAAAAAATAGTGGATTTTTAATTTTTGCAATTTATATCTACCATAGTTGGTTAAAAATTTGTCACTGTAGGCAGATTAGTAATTAGATAAGTACAACGTTTTCTTATCATGATGTCATTATCTGCCATTATGTTACTGTTCCTTACTTAAGTTGCTGTCCATTTCTTGAATAAAAGATACTTTCATAGATCCGGCAATAATCGAATCGATGAGGAAAACTGAGTAAAGAAGGGCTAAAGTTACTGCGGGAACCAGGAATCCTAATAAGAAGAGGATAACTTAAGAACAGTAACTCTTCACTTTATTAACATTTCACGAAATAACTTATGTTTACTTAAGAACTGTGTTGAAGGTCTTCTTTTGTATGCTTGGGAATTTTTATTTTCAATTTATTGTGAAACCGAAATAGTATCGCCGAAAACGTAACTATAACTTGGGAAGCTGCATTATTTTTCGAGTAAGAGCAGCATAAAAGGATTGTTCATCAGCAGCGAAAGCAAATCAATTGAAGCAGACAACATCGTCAAAATATTATCAACAAATATATTTTACAAGGTTGGGAATCGGCCTTTAATAACGTTTCTCCTTTCCGAAGGTCCCACACGAAAATCATTTTTCTTGAAATGTTTGCTGCATATCAGCATACGTTTGGTTTTTTGAAGGTTGGGTACTTCGGGTTTGCCATTTCTAAAAAGCAGCGTCATTCACATCACTTGGAACTCTAAGCATTTATTGGATTGATTTAATGAGTTAATGAAAATGAAATGCTTTTTCATAATTGACACAGACTAATGAAAATTTTTAAAGGAAATGGTATTCTATGTACTTGTGTACTACGGCTCGAAAGGTTTCATTGGTTTTTTTCAGTAGGGGTGTCTATCGTACAGCATGTTTCGTTTTTTTTTTTGGACTAAAAATACATGCAAATTACTCTAAACTCTTAATTTTTGGGTCTTCATTGTTTTCCAGAAATGCAGTGCACACGATGCACTGATAACAGCTAAAAATGCCACCTATCCGAATGACCAGTCAGCTTCCTTTTGTTTGCTTTTGACAAGTGATGGATTTGATTAACAGGTTGACTGATAGCGGCGAAACATTAAGAAGTTTTTAGATTTGCTCCCTTTTTTGTTAAAATTTGCATGAATAAAAACTTCTTAATGTTTCGCCGCTATCAGTCAACCTGTCAATCAAATCCATCACTTGTCAAAAGCAAACAAAAGGAAGCCGACTGGTCATTCGGATAGGTGGCATTTTTAGCTGTTATCAGTGCATCGTGTGCACTGCATTTCTGGAAAACAATGAAGACCCAAAAATTAAGAGTTTAGAGTAATTTGCATGTATTTTTAGTCCAAAAAAAAACGAAACATGCTGTACGATCGACACCCCTACTGAAAAAACCAATGAAACCTTTCAAGTCGTAATAATGTTATATGCTCATTCTTCTCCTCAGAGCAATCCACCACACTGCAGACGTCTTTCACCATTGTAGTAAAAATATAATACTATTTACTAGCTATTTTTATTAGCAGTAATAAATAGGATGCTACGTTAGCTAAATGAGAATTGGGTTCAGACGCGTCTATGTAGTCATCTGGTTCATAATTGAGTTTGCTCAGAATGAAAATAGAGGATTGCGGTGCTGAAAAAAATTTGCATAGTAACATTTTCGGTTTCAAAATAACTGGAAAATAAAAAATGTCAAGCATATGAATCTTACGTTGTTACGAACTCTTTATTTATGATAGACTCTTGGCGGGAACCTTGATGATGCTTTCATTGCTTTCCATAATTATCCCATAAAAAAGTATTCATTAGTGGCTCATGTCCAGAAAGATTAAATCTGAGCCTGAGACCTTTCACCATTCTAGATGTAGCCAAATTCTACTTTACATACATTTCAGTTTAACTGCAATTCTAAAATTAAATATATAATAATAGATCTATTATTAATCTATTAATAGTTTAGTACGACTTCATTTTCAAAATGAAAGGAATGAAATTCTCCTTTAAAAAGCTTTTTGGGGGTAAGAAATCTGGTGGCTCTAGCTTAACAAATGCAAGCAAGTCAGAGAAGGAAGGGCACAAAAACACATTGGAGCGGATAAGAGAAATGGAGGATTTGCTACAAAGAAAACAGACGTTTTTGGAAACCAAAATCGCAGAACAATTTACAGAGGCTCGTAAATGTGGAAAAAAGAATAAGCGAGGTCTCATTATTTTTTTTCAAAAAAGGGAATGCTTCAGTGTTTTTCATTTTAATTAAAATTAAATTTGAAAAATTGGTGATTTATGCATAGGTGCACTAATGGCTTTAAGAAGGAAGAAGCGGTTGGAAGCAGAGCTAATAAGAATTGATGGCACATTGACCACAATTGAACTGCAGCGTGAAGCGTTGGAGTCTGCAAGAAATAACATACAAGTGCTTGAAGCAATGAAAGATGCTGCAAATGTTTTGAAAAACGCTCAGAAATATGTGTAATTTTAGCTATATGCTATTATGCAATTCATATAATCTTGTTATAAACTATCTATTTGGCAGATTAATTCATGAAATATGTCTTTTGTGGTTATTTAATTAATTACTGGCTATTTTAATGATAATAGCACCGCAGATAAGGTGCTTGATATAATGGACGAGGTAAATGAGCAGCAGGAGCTCGCAAAAGAAATTGCCGATGCTATTGCTAATCCATTGGGAGGAATGGATTCTTCCATAGATGACGAAGAGCTCGAGAAAGAATTAGAAGATTTAGAACAGGAAGAGCTTGATAGGGCATTGCTTCGTGTAAATGGTATTGAACAAACAGATGAACCTGCGGGAGCGCAACATGAGACCGGTGGTGGTGGTGCAGGTGCATCTTCTTCATCTTCATATCCTACCACAAGTCCTGGCACACATTCAGCAGATTCTCAAAAAGATAAAGGTACTTTGTCACATGAAGTTTATAAATTGTCAAGCATGTCACTTTCTGTGAAATATTTCCATTTTTAAGAGTTATCATTGTTGCACTTTTTGATTTCATAATCGTAAACGTGTTTTTGATGCAGTTGAAAGAAAGGCTGTAGAAATGGTAGACCCGGATGAAAAAGAACTGCAGGAGCTTGCGCAATGGTCGAATTGACTTGGCTCGAGGAACTGTCGATTTCATCTGAATTTAAATGAAGATGAATGCAAATTTACTTGAATGCAATTTTATACAAGTTGCATGTATTAATTTTTGTTGTTCGATCTACTAATATGATAACATGATGGAAAAAAATGCATAAAGTGTGAAATATTTTGATGAAATGTGATTTACGTGCAGTTTTTTGGCAAAGTTTTCTTAAATGTAAATGTAGAAGTAATTACAACGGGACTAAACACAGAATAAAGAAAAGTGCATATTTTGATTTTTCTATTTACGCATACCTACGTGAGTTTCTAAACTATTTTCTCCTTCGTCGTTTTCTCCTACAAAATCTCGATGTTGATTCACCCTTTGCCCGTATGCAATACAATTAAAAAACGCGTTATCATCATTGACTTTTTGCAGCAAAAAAGGATATTTGCTTAAATGAAATGAACTAGTGGAATGAATAAAATTTATCTTTGTAAATCTTTGCATTTA
Organism: Entomobrya cf. arborea Gr-Col-00668; assembly: GCA_034699025.1. NCBI lineage: Eukaryota > Metazoa > Arthropoda > Collembola > Entomobryomorpha > Entomobryidae > Entomobrya > Entomobrya cf. arborea Gr-Col-00668. The sequence goes on from JAQIWN010001133.1 coordinate 15,524, forward strand.
TTTTTCATCAACAAATATAATAGTTCTTATTCAGTATAAAACTAAAAATAAATTAGCCACTCTGCATCTTCATATAGTACGACACTACATTGCTATTATAAAAAAATATCACGCTTTGTGCAAACTCTGTTAGGATTTGTCATTACGAATTAGGAAACGAAATACATCTTAAACCTGATTTATGGCTCGAGGTGGATGAAAATGCACCCACAATACATAATGGTAACAATGGAAGAATGGCAGCTGTAAATGACCACAGAGCTACACTATTTATGAAGAGAAGTTCATAAACTAGGATATATTTACGAGTATCCACCCCTTCCAACAGGTTGGGGTGCACCACCGCCTCCACCGGATGGTGGAGGTGGAGCTCCATAGGATTGTCCACCTCCACCGCCTCCACGACCTCCACCACCTCCGGATGAGGAACCTTCTTCAACAAAACTGCCGACAAGACGAGCCTTTTCAGGTTTGCCAAGTTCAACACCACCACCTCCGCCGCCGCCACCACCACCGCCTCCTCGTCCACCCTGAGAATATCCACCAGAGCTACCACCTCCACCTCCTTGTTGAGGAGCGCCGTATGAGCTAGCTGGGCCTTGACCACCGCCTCCTTGGGAATATCCTCCAGAGCTTCCGCCTCCCCCACCACCTCCTTGAGAATAGCCTCCTGAACTTCCACCTCCACCACCTCCTTGAGAATATCCACCAGAGCTTCCACCACCACCTTGTTGGGGTGCTGGTGCTCCATATTGTGAGCTAGGTCCTTGACCACCACCACCTCCTCCTCCTCCTTGTGAGTATCCACCGCTTCCACCACTGAATCCACCTGCGGACCCACCTCCAGAAGAATCTCCTCCTCCTTGTTGAGCAAGAATCTGAGCAACTCTCGCCAAAAGTGCTTCATCGACAATCATAGCTCCCTCATTTGAATCGTCACCTCCTCCTCCACCACCTCCGCCAAATCCGCCTCCGCTAAAACCACCTCCACCTCCCCCACCACCAGAATATCCTCCTCCTGATGGTCCACCTCCTCCGCCCCCGGAGTATCCCCCTCCACCGCCTCCTCCACCTTATAAATGTAATAAAATATTAATTAAAAAATATACAGCATTCAAACAATGTTAAGCTGCGTAAAGTAATTATTTACGTGATGGAGCTGGAGCACCATATTGATTTGGTGCAGGAGGTTCTGCACTTGCGAGTGCAAGCGCGATTGCAAAGACAATCTGGAAAACAAGGATAACAATGAAATAACAGTTAGATTTTTAAAAAACTACTTTTATCTGCCTTTTCACTTACAAACGGTTTCATTTATGGAAATCAAAAAATCCTTCCAAAAATATAAATTTAAAGTTTCCAAATTTCCGGAGTACAATTTCTTGTTCACTTTTGCGAATGAAAGTTGGAACTCAACTGACTTGAAGACGGTACTAAAGGCAGCTTTTATACAGTGCCTTCTTCTATGGCACCTTAATGATCCTTAATAACGCACGACATTGTGTCAGAAGACTTATCATCATTATTGGCATAAGAAATGAAAAATAGCAACACAGCAAACAATTATTCTGTATCATTGAGGGAATGAGTTGGTAAAAGTGTTATACAAATATTATACATAATATGAACTAAAGAAACTACACATGAAAAGTGCATCGTTATTATTATCATCTTCCTTCACCACCTCCATTTTTTAAAAGTTTACAATTTGTAACCAGGTATGGGTGCATTGTATGTCATGTTAAATTTTCGAACTTTGTAGAAACACAGTGCAGAGAGAAGGACTTCTTTGCAATGTATCTATCCATCCATTCAAAAGTAGTGACTTTGATCACTTGTATGAGGATTTTGGCTGTTGAAAGCGACATATGAAAACGTCTTGAATATCAATGACGATGTCGTCGACGATTTTGATTGCTGTGTGTCGTGTGATGCTGCCTTTCCTTGCCTTGACGGTTATGTCTACAATAATTACTAACGCCGCTGTCATTTTTTTCAGAGTAGGAGGCGATCCCATGTATTTATTTTTAAGTACGCACTCTTGTTTAGTGTCTGTATTCTAAGATGACAGTGTGTAAAACATGAGTCAGTAAAGATCATCATAAACAAACACCAAACAAAAAACCATGCAATAAAAAAGTCTTCATAATTTTCATCCCACACTAATTCCGTACTTCTTAAAACTGTCGAAAAAGACAACAATGAGTTTCCTTGATTTGCAACAATTAGCGGCAATATCTAAGCATTGTAGGTAAGGTAAAAGTATAACATGTTTCATTGGAAAAAAATATTTATGTATGAAACCATCAGCAAACGTCTTGTCCCGAAATTGATTTAATAACCTGCCATCTGCCATCATTTGTAGTATACCTACCTACCTGTGCATTACTGTCACTGTTAAAAGAGCCAGTTTAGCCATTTATGTGTCTAGTTAATATTGCATGAAAGATTAAATGATGGCTACTGAAATGTTGTGACATTTTACTGAATATATAAAAAGGCCAACCGCCCATCCAAATAACTTTGTAAAATCATTTCTATTTAAGAACATATAGCTCAAAAGGAAATGAATCTTTTTGAATACTATGTGATGTGAATGTTACTTCATCTTTGCTAATTTATGTGCAAATTAATATTATGACTTGCTCAAAAGATATATGGACATGTGGTACTTTTACTCTATATATATTTATTTGACATTTTCATCATCATCTATCGCATCATTCGCATCGTCATGTAATGAAAAACCATAAAATACAAAACATGCTTTCATATGTGAGCCCGGTAATTTTTTTCTTAAATGCAATCATTGCTTTTTTCTGTAAGATGTTTTCATTAGTTCAAAAATTTCAGCATCGTGCAATGATTGCTCTTGTTCTTTGGACACTTACAGATCAATTATGTTTAAAATACAATCTTACTAAATATCAGCCCTATTTATCATTTACAACTTAAAGTAATATCTAATCAAATAAAGGTTGGGGTAATATGTCATTAAAATTTCGATTTCATGATACATTAATGCCAACTTCATCAAAGGCCTTATAAAATTCACCAGGCTTGTGAAGTAATGTACCTAAATACAAAAGCAGTGTGATGTTCATGGCAGTAGTGCAGTATGAGAAGTGATTAGTGATTGTGGTGGTGACATGATGATGCAGACAACAGCTTATGAAATCATTACTAATCAGTAGCAGAAGAGCTAGTAGGAGCACCCATCAAGCAAGACGAATATATATAGTAGTTGTACTAACTTTTTGGGAGTTATATTCTGGGAAGATATCAGACAGGTTTAATATTATTGTTGCTCAAAGAGATTTCATATGTGTCATTCATTAAGTTAACGAAGAAGAAAAATAATTAGAAAATGAAATGTACATTTTTAAAATTTAAAACTTGTATGTTCAAAACAATACTTGTGTTTATTTAAGAGCTAACGAAATTTGTAGAAGATAACAACTTGTTGTACATGATGTGCATGCCATTTGTAGAAGTGAGATGTACACAGATATTATATAAAAATTGTTTTACAATGTTATTTTTGTAGTAATTATTCTTCATTTAGTCTAGTCTTTCAGTTGTGGTTAACCATGGGTATGTGACCAATTCAAGGCAAAACCAACTTGTTGAATTCATGCAGTATGTGTATTGTGTATCGTGTATCTACGATTGGACTTGGCTTTAATTATATAAATAAAAATTAAACACATATAAACATAATATATTAATGTGTAGTAGCTTAAAAGATGTTCCCAAATAAATCCTATGCGAGTGAACAAAAATAAACATGAGTGAGCATTTTTTGAAAATTGTGCAAAAGGGTTCATCCCGCAGTTTTAAAGCATCTATTGTAATAAGAAATGAAAATAAAATTACACATTTGTCGTTTTCTGTCTTTGTGATAATTGCTACTATCTCAAAACAACAACACAGGTATTACTTTAAAATATACAAGATGGGTAGCGTGTAGAGTGTAAAGAAGAATTTCTTCATCCGACAAAAATTCAAATTAGTTAGTGTAATGCCAATTTTCTACTTTGTTAGCCCCATTCTGTCTTAATTCTTCATTAGAATATTTAGCAAACATTTAAAAAACGAATGTGGGAAACGCTTATTTGTTAGCAGTAATAAACTTTGGATGTAATTTGTAATGTGATATTTTTGCTGGCGTCTTGGGGGTAAGTAACATTGTTGGTGGTTTTGGTGTAGGTAAAATCTCTTAGCCCATCCAAACAGTTAGTTCACTTATCCTTGCTTGTGTACTTACAGTCTAGAATAGTGTGCATGTGGGTATAAACGCCACACAGACAGACGCCTGATTAAAGATGACGGACGTTCGCACGCACTCAGCGAATTCTGCCATTCTCAAATTACTCAACTCATCATTATGACTATTTACACAGCTCACAGAGACTGATTATCATTTTATTCTAAAAAAAACTTTAAATTCCGAAAACGTAAATGTCGTTCTTGTTTCATTAACAGCTCTGTAAGATATGTCATTTGTGCAAACTTCCTGTTTTTAAAGGTTTTAAAGTAGGTTTAGATAAGGCATTTCAGATATAAATAAATAAAAAACTTGGATTCAGTATTCATTACAGCAGCATACTAAAAGGTGAGGTTCTTCAGTTGAATATACATACACTGGTCGATTGGAAAGCCCTGAAAAGTTCAAAGAGAGTTTTGTTACTCTTCAGCATGTAACATTGCCTATTGCATCATAATCAATATAACTTGATTTGTAGGTCAATTTAACTCCAATAAAATAGGCTAACCAGCATGACATTTACGCATCTGTCTTATTTTAATCATGGAAAATGAATGCTGCAATGTTTTTATGATTAAGTCTCATGAAGATTGTGCGTGAAGTTGATTTTACCACAAACCATCGATTTTAATTTTTTTTAAATTACCTTGTCAAGTCTTATATGCATGTACTATAAATGTTTTTTCTATTATAATAGGTATGTATTCTACATTTTTAGTTTTGGTGTACCAGTTCTAACCTAAGCTCGAAGTAGCAGGTATAATATAGTTGATACTGTTGATAGTATAAAAACATATAAATAAAAATACACCGACCATATTCAATATTGTTGTGTATTGTCATTGTCAATTTGTATGCAGTACTTTATTCGTAATACTCTTTAAAAACTTATCGAGGAATAATTGAAATGAACATGAACCTACTAAAAATTCAAACAGTACAAGGTTCTTAACTCTTAGCATTAAACTTCAATTACTGTTTTCTCGTTTAACAATCAAAATGTATTACACGCAATATTGGTTACTTCAAATGTAGATATGAACCTACATTAATTCTTCAGAAATAACTGACAATACACATTGACAAGTTAGGAACTACAATTGTACAACATTACGTGGCATTGGTCCGTTGGCCTTTGGTTGTTGCTGAGTTTAGTCGGATTATTAGGCATTTTCAAATCAATTACCTTTTTAGGGCTAGGTTACAATAATTAGACACTTATATTTGACATTTCTTCGGAAAACATGGAAGTAACATGTACAACTAAAAATACTAATGATTTTACAAATATTTATAAAGTCTCATTAAAATCATAGCATTCACATTCAACTCAGAACTGAATCAAGTCGTGATGTGCTGTGATTTGTGACAGTGACGCACGAACCGAAGAAACATCATCACGTCAACCATTCAACCACAAATTGGCAACATCAATGGATTCAGGATTGGCATTATCTAACTTTCCAGAGGAAACCAAGCTTATCATTACACAAAATTTTCATACACTATGTAGGCACTTCAATTTGTCCTAGTTTTACGTAAATCCTTTGTTAGCCGAAATGGATGAATGAAAAAGTTATCAGGCTTAAGCTAAGTTCTTATACAAATATTGTAAACATAAATACAAAGAAATATGATTAAATGAAACAGAAGCCCGAAAAATAGAAATGAGATAAATGTCAACTCGTCACTGAAAACGCATCTTTCATTGTCAAAATTTGTGCTCTCCAAAGTTAGTATGTTGATGCGATACATGCATAAAATTGAAATGACATAGGTTTGTCAAAGGCTGCTCTTTTGTTGTGTGAATGAATTTTGCTTTCATTAGATTACACAATCCCACAAGGTAAAATACAAGATAATAGGTACTTTACAATTAGTTAATCGTACAAAAAAATCATGTCTCCTTGCAAAAATATGCATAATACATGATTTACCATGTTTACACATTTCGCGTTTGAGAACAACAATAGCCGATTTTTTGTGCATAAGTAAAAATGACAATAATAGCCTTGCACCAAAAAATGAAGAACGACAGTATCTCCGATCCTCTTCACGGGCTAAAGAATACGAAAAATGCTTCAACATTTCAGAATTTGGCACAAACAAGCAAATTGAAAATGAATGGGTTATGAATAAATGATAGATTATTTTTTGGCATCCCATAGCATGGCACACTAGACATATAACTCATTACATTATTTCCACAAATGACAATGGGATAAGTACAAAGTATATATAAAGTAACAAAAATGTTTCAAGCTTATAGCCAGTCTGTGGTGTTGAGTATGAGTTTGAAAGTTTGTTCTTTTACAGAATTATTAACTTTAAAGTTACTTCTTCACTTCAGACATTCCGGCTCCGGAGGAGTGCAATTATCATTTCAAAAATAGCAGTTAGATGAACATGAATGCACTTTTTCTTTGTTGTATGAACGCACAAAACTATATACGTAATACGTAATATTTTGTGTATAGATGTATAAGCCTTTTAAGCTAAATGTCTTATGCATGGCCAGTGTCGGTGTATTCATTTTTTAAACTTCAAACACAAACATTTCAAAAATAAACACTCCCCCGTGGAGTGACTAATTGTCGAACCTTAATAATGGTTTTATTAATACCAAAAATCAAAATGTAACATGAGTTTTTATAGATTAATTTTCGAAGTGTTACGAAGTCTTTGAGACAGTCAAAAATATCTGTTTGACCTTGCACCAAAAGCTAACAAAACATTAAGGCTGAAAACTGTACTTAAAGTAGAAGCTTTCGAATATTGAATAACTTACAGCAGTATGGGGAATGTTAAATGATTAGTAGCAATGAGAAAATACTTTAAATTAATTTTTACGCAAAATTTTAAATAAAAAAGACTTCAAATGTTAGTGCACATGAATTACGTTACATTCTTCTGTGCATCCAATTAGTCTTCACACGTGTACGTTTACCCCTGGATAGTCGAACTCTAATGTAAAATCTTTTTTTTTTTTTGAAATGCATGCGCATGTAATCATTTTATTGACAAGCAACATCAATTTTCCAGATTAAAAAATGTGAATGATGTAACAGCCACAGAGTAAGGTAGAGGCGACATCACAGGAAAACGGCATGTATACGGTAATGTACCAGTGTATCCATGAAGATTT
>JAQIWN010001134.1:0-22934 GCA_034699025.1 Entomobrya cf. arborea Gr-Col-00668
GGCCGTATAATATGCTAGTATTTTCCCCTTAGACAAGAGATCTGTAGACAAGAGATGCTTATCAAAATAAAATAAAAAAACAAGTTTTTAACGGACACGTGTAACGGACACGCACAGAAACTGCACTGCGTTGGTAGTGTTGCGGAATCAGGGAAAAGTAGTCAAATAAACAAATTTTCTCTTTCGACATTTGTTTCAAATGATAAGTTCCAACTTTCACTGCATAAAAAGTAGGCATTTAAGCATTGATCTTTAACTTCTAGATAAACCCCAAAAGTAATAAAAGACAAACCTTGTAGTTGACATTTACCAGCTACCTCTTGCGTTTTTTTTTAACTTTTCAAAACAGAAAAAACTGCTATTTATTATGTCTAAGCTATTAAATATCGAATCCACAAAGAAGGAGATAGTTTTTCTTTTCACTGAAACTGTATTTTATATCAAGTTCCATTCAATGCAATTAATGTAGAATTTTATTAGAATTGCAGGTTCACAGAAGACAGCACAGATAGTGCGTGTAGCATACAAATAAGAGCGGTGGTGCAACTGTATACATGTCTAATCTAATAAAAAAATGCTTCGTTCGACACACGGAAGACCTTTGTTGGTGAAACGTTATATATCATTATATCTTCTAATGCTAGCTTGTCAACTTACTTAAAAGGAACGCAGAACTATGTACCTAGAATATAGAAAGCACAAAAAAGACAAGTAAATGGATAGGGGCTTTTAGGGTATTTGAGAAAGGTTTTTCATTTGTGTTCCACTGGTATACATTTAAAATGCACAAACATTTCCCCTTTTTCAATCTTCCATGTGTAGAACCAAAGCAAACTTTACTAGTTCAGTGTACAAGTAAGAGAGGAGGTTGGAAAATATACCTAAAGCCTTCTACCCTAGAGAGAAAGAAAAAGCTAAAAACTACACCCTTTTATATTCCACACAAATATCGTACATGTACAGGCATGATAAGAATAAGAGGACAAATTCTCTGATGGGTACTTCCCTTACGAGCACCATTTCCTTACAAAATATATATGTGTATTGGGCATTGGGAATGGTGGCAGGTCAATATAATAAAAATAATAATATGCAGGATGTGGAGAAAAGTTTGGGAAATACACGATGTATAATTGTAGCAGAAAAAAGTTTTAGTGTCTGTGCTTTTGCTTGAATATCACAGACTTTTTTTGGGGGCTTAAGCCGTTTTCACTTTGACGTTTTACAATTCTTAGGAGTACGTCAAGCAGTGTATATCGAATTGCATATAATGTTTGTATTAATATACAAACTGCTCACTCACTCAACTCATACAACCTAACCGATTGTGTACTGCTTTTTTATCATCACAGTCCATTGGACTGAACGAAGGTATCATCATGATCAAGCCGTCATCAGCAGATTTGGGAAATCCCCCATCAAGTCTCTCTCTTCCATTGCTGATTGCTGCTAATACATAAGATGTACATATACACGCACAGACTTAACTAATTATATAGTAAAAGAGAACGAACGTCATGTTCCACAAATTAGTTAACAAGTTATTAAGTATTCTAGAGAAATAAAAGAAAAATGTAGTTTGTATTTGTGTCCACGTTTTGACTTTCTCCGGAAATGATTATTAGATTAATACTATCTGTGTGTAAATTTATTAGACTGAGTGATCACGGTAGTATCTTTTACTGTTGTACATTTTCGTAAAAAGTGAGCAGTAGTGATTAAGTTTGTTATGTACATATGTATGATTATTTTTTTGTAGCTTAACTTCTACTCGTGAGCTAGATAAATCCCTACATTTGCAATAATTTTTTACTCTGCAAAAACTACGCATCATTTTACACAGTGGTAACTTCCATATATTATATGAGTGTATGTTTAATTGATTTAGTCCAATTAACCATTTTTATCAGTAAGCACAAACATGCAAGTTTTGCGATCGTGCTATATCCTGCAATAAAATAGTACAAAAAAAATATCCAGTTAAATTGTGGATATCAAGCTACATACACGATTCAAATTTTGAGAATATCAAAAAACTTGAAATAATTAAGTAATGTCCTAGTCAAACGCAAAAATGTCTCTAGTCACTTCTTTTGTCACACAATTACGAAAACCCGTGAGCGTCCAAACCCATAGAAACTTTTGAAGCCTGCTAATGTGTTGATTAGATATTTAAAAATGTGTAGTAGTAAACTCAAATTGATAACGATTTTTCGAATAAAATAACTAATTGCCAATTCTGGAGGCTCCGCAAATAAATAAGAATTCTATGAAAAATGATGAGGAAGAAACAAAATTCGCAGTAGTTCCAAATTATGTAAGCGGTTTATCAAAACAAAATTTTCAGTAAACGACCAAAGTGTTGGTAGACTTGGTCAAAGATGTCAAATCCAGGCCACTCCAAAGATCCGGGGAAATCTCATGACAAAAGTGAAAGTCATAGCAAGCATGACAAGAAAGCAAGTCCAACGAAATGGAAGAATCCAACAAACTCGTCTAGTCCGGTTGCAGTTTCGCCAACCAATGCAGGCCCCTCCAAACCCCAGCATCCCAACCACTTAATAAGTTTTACCTCTGGAAAGCCTGCACTCAATTTCAAAAAGTTATTTAGCCATACGTTTGGCAAGGAAGAACAAAATTCACAAGCACAAGTTCCTCCAGTGGAAACAAAGAGTGTGACACCAACCCAAGAGCTAGATCTAGTCGTAGTTGGTCAGAGCAGGCTTGTCCAAGACGTAATAGTTGGGAATGGGATGCCCAACGGAAGTCATAATATTCAGGATGGCACCTCAGACAACTCTGGTACCGACAATTATTCCGATCATGACAGTGGAAGCAGCGTGGCTGGCTGTCAGGACAGTGGACGAAATAGCAATCAATCCCCCTCCGATATGTGTGCAGTCCAAACACACATATCCGCACTGCCGGAAAACGTGTTGGAAAATGTATTTTCATTTTTAGAATTAAGTGATATTAGAAACGCTTCTTTGGTGTGTCACGAGTGGAATAGAATTGCGTGTGATGAAAATAACGAAGTGTGGAGAACTCAGTGTTTTAAGCGTATGAGTCGTGAAGTAGTGTACTCTGAGTTATTATCATCTTGTCCAACCTTTAAGGCCAAACTACGGGCACATATTCATTCTTGGAACCCATTGGACTGCTCAAGAAACATTTATGTGAAGCCCAATGGTTTTACAATACACCGCAACCCTGTCGCCCAAAGTACAGATGGTGCTCGTGGAAGAATAGGTATAAAACAGTTTAAAATAGAGGAAGTTAAAGGAGTAATCAAATTAAACATGTAGAAAAAATTATAATGGAAAATTGTTTAAAGGTTTTAATCGTGGAAGACATGCCTGGGAAATTATATGGGAAGGACCTCTCGGAACAGTTGCTGTCGTGGGTGTTGCAACGCAGCAAGCGGAAGTGAGAGCTCAGGGGTATATAGCATTACTTGGGAAGGACGATCAATCGTGGGGATGGAACCTGGTTGAAAATTTACTTTTACATAATGGAGACTCACAGGGAAACTATCCTGTAATCAATAATGCTCCAAGATATCAGGTATGAAATCATCTTCTTCATTGATGTGAGACCATTCACCTAATCTTCATACATTATATTGTGATTTTATAACTTGTTGTATATGTCAATTTCATAGGTTGGTGAAAGAATCCGGGTAATATTAGATTGTGAGGATAACACACTTTCGTTTGAGAAGAACTTTGAGTTTCTTGGTGTCGCTTTTCGTGGACTTCCCAACAGAGAAAGGCTATTTCCTGCAGTATCAGCAGTTTACGGAAATACTGAGATATCAATGGTTTATTTGGGTCCACCCTTAGATGGATGAAAGAATATGAGTTGTTTGAAATAAAATAATGGAAAGATACGTTTGAGTACATTTTTCGAATATTTATCTGCGCCATCTGGTACTACAGTTGTTTTTTAAAAATATTTTCTTCTGAGAACTCCGTGTTCATACACCACTAAGACAGAAAAATTCGTGAAGAAATCGATAGAAAAAAATTAATTCATGCGTGTGTTTACTTGAAAGTTGGCTATATACTTCCAGAATTTTCAATCTCAGTTAGAAAATTACGAGTCTTTGTATTCTTTAGAGTTTAATACAATTTTGTACTTTGCAAGCATGTATTTATTGGGTTAATTTTTTACAAGAAAGAACGCATGTACCTCATCAAATATACTGATCTCATTTTATTTTTAATTTTTATAGTTATTTTAAGACAAAGCGATATTTCGGTTTTTATAAGTTTTTAATTATTAGAAATGCTTAAGGTTTAAATTGCAAACAAGGTAATTCACTGATAAGTCAGTTCAATGAATGGACAAAACAAAAAAGAATTTCCCATATTTTATAAGATATACATATATATTACGTACTTGATATGATATTTTAATAGGTAGCAGCGGCAGCAACTAATTTTTGACTGAAATCAAAAGAAAGTTATAAGTATTTCGTACTTTGATGTCTTATAATGACATCACTACTGGATAGAAAATCAGTAATAATCTAATAAAAAATCAATTAATCAACATTTGGAGGTGCAACAATATTTACATACATGTTAATAATTTTATGATAACGATAAACTTTAGATTGATAATAGAAAAGAGCTAGTTTGAAGTTTACTTTTCACATTTTTATGTGATGGTCACAAGCATGATATGATATAAATGTTTTTGCCTGAAAGAAGGCAAAGAAGCTTTCCATTTAAAAAAAAAAATACGTATGCACACATTTACGTTCGCTCCCTTATCGTAAAATTTTTAATTTATGTTGAATGATTGCTAATGGAATTTTTAACAAAGAAACCAAGTGGTATAAAATAGCTGTCCTTTATTTTAATACAGCCAATTAAAACAAATTACATATAATTATATCACATATTATGCCTTATCACAGAAAGTTTTTCACATTCACCCACCATGAAAATTTTAGACTTTAAAGTTGAATATAAATGCATTCCTATAATGTTTACTACTAATTATGTATGTACTACTATTTTGGCAGGTAGTTGTAGGATATAAACAAAACTTTATACAAAAAAAATCAATAATATACCGATGCCGAGATAGAAAATGTACTTACCTTTTATCTTTTCGTTCGAAAGGAAATTGATTTCTTCTTGTATATTTTCTCACTCACACGAGCATTTGTCACAGATCTAAAATTTAGTTGTTTTATCGTAAATCTATCACATTTGCCAAAGTATATTTTGTTGGTTAGTTTGATAAACTACAGAAAGAAATGCTATATGAATGAACAGTGCAGATGAATAAATACATTGCTTTTAAAATCTGCTCTTAATTGTGACGGTTTTTTAAAATTCGAATTAAAAGGCCATATTATAGTGATTTTATGTTCTGTTATGTGCAAATTTTGTGATAGTCATAAAAATACCATGAATTTTGTACTTACAAAAACCCGTATACCTTCTAGCAACTTCTAGCTACACGTCGGCTTCATGTGGGTTTAAAGTGTGCTTTTTGTGTATGAATGACAAAATGTCAATAATAAAAAGAAGTTTAAGTGTGTATTTTATGCATTGCATTAAATTTGAAGGTAATACTACAATTTGTTATTATTATACAGACGATATTATACATACGCTATATTCTATTTATAGATCTCAGTCGCAGTCGTCTTTGAAAGACAAAAAACGTAACTAGTCAAACGTTTAATCTATACATGTAAAAGTTTTTTTTCACTTTAATCGTAAAAAAATTTGATTTATTTTGCAACACTACTGCTCGCTAAAATTATATTTATATTGTAAAATTAGGATTATATTTATAGCTTTCTGTACAAAGGCAAGGAAAACTATATTCGTAGGGCAAGTTATTATTGTAAAACGTTTATTAAGCATGTTTGGCTGAATAAAAAATATATGTCAATTTGTCAACATTCATTTTGGTTTACAAGGTTTGATTCATGCAAATGTACTAAATGTTTGTTGCAAAGTACATACTCAGGGTAAATATGCCACATTAATGTTATTTCATAAACAAAACCTACAATTAAACTAGAATATTTAGATACCTAAATCTAACGTTTTAGTCTTTAAGAAAACAATCTTATAGTCTTATCATTTGTCTTACGATTCAGTTTCAGTCAAAAATCAAGTATCGGAAAATTGTTACATTTTCGACTATGGCATACACGCAGTTTTAAATGAAATATAAGCATGATACTGATTGTAATTGAAAGGAATACTGACGATGAGCGAAACTACATTGGAATTCTCAGGTTTTTCCAAAACTGTACCCGTTCATAATACAGGTCATTTATCATTGTAATATTTTTGCCAAATCTAAGATATCGTATTCTAGGTTCTCGGGTCAATCGAAAGTTGACGGCATTGTCCCAAATCTCCATTACTTCATTAGTACTTTCATCCCAATAATCTGGTGTGCTGTAAGAACATTTAAAATGTCAATTAAAAGTTCGGATTGCTATGTAATTTAAATTTTTCAATGCAATGCATGTTAGGAAAACGTATGTGCATTACCCTGAAGCAACGAAATTGCTAACTACGTTTGTCATTATCTTCGAAAGTTGATACTCATCATCTCTTTTACTCAACCCATGATGGAAAACTGATGAATTGAATATCATCATGGAGTCTTCAGTATGTCCACTTCCCCATTCATTTGCAGGCACGCCAAACAACTCCCCCAAGTTGTATTTTCCAACATGATCAAATATGTAAGCGTAGGTCATTGTAGGGGCAATGCGAGAATGCGCATGGATTGCTTGGTGAATAGTATTACTGTAGAATCGATCAGTGTACATCTGTAAATTATAACATTTTAGCGTACGAAATCAGCCTTCAAGATAATTTTGTAAAAAGATGTTTTTGAGTTGTCCATGACCTAGAAATAAAAAACTGTCTTACATCACTCAAAGTATCCATATCCAAGCTATTCCTATTTCCGCTATAAAATTGCATCAACGCCTCAGTAATTTGCGTTGTTCTGGGCTCAGATGTATAATAATCGTAATCAAGAACTATTGGCAAGTATCTTCGAAAATTCGAAGCAATGTTATATGTTTGCATGAATAATTTGATCACTGCAAAAAATCCAATCAAAATTATCGGTATTGTGCGCAATCATCAATTAGCACCATGATTTATGATCACTACTTACTATAGGTTTCAAAATGCCCTTCTTTAATCGTTTGACCAAAAATCCACGGTTTTCGTTCTACCTCCCTATTTGCATAAGCATCTTCAGGCCATCTTGTTAAATATGCGCCTGGCTCATCTTCAGGTTCCACAACTGGCGCAAACAAGACAAGCGGATGAAATGGTATCCAATCCTAATTTAAAGAAAATAGAAAAAGTCACGAAGTTCTAGTCATGCTTGAGAATAAGCATGCGTGACAAGTGCATAATTATTTTAAACTTACAAATAGTTTCAGTTGGATCATGGTAATCCAGGACCCACTGATTCCCTTTAGACAACGAATTAGTTCTGCGCTTGAGCGGCTAGAACAACCAAGGCGTCTTGCCAGTTTGTTTGTTAGCCTACTAGCTCTGCCCTTTGTTAGCAAAGGCCAAAATCCAAATCCTGACCCTGACATGCTGATTCCAGCGTGGAAATACTTTGTCACTTTATTTGCAACTAAGTGCAAATGCGCGGAGACAGCTTAAACATGGATAATGATTGCCAAAAGTTAATTTTAATGCTCATCAAATGGCTTCTATTTTATTTTGAAACTCACCTCCAGCCGATTGTCCTGAAATTGTAACACGTTCCGGATCACCGCCAAAGTTCTGGATATTTTCATGGACCCATTTTATTAAAAGCGCTTGATCCTTTAGCCCATTGTTGGAACTTATCGTGCCGTCTCCCGTACTTAAAAATCCGAGAGCGCCGAGCCTTTAGGGTAAATAGTTGTTTCATTCGTTATATTACTTAGCCATGCATTTGGCATTTGTACGATTGGAAAAAGGTTTATGGGCCTTACCTATAATTAAATGTCACAAGCACAACGTCGTGGTCAAGGAGGTAACTTGGACCATATTCGCTATATCAATTAAATTAGGATTATGTTAATTGTTTAGATACATCTTCTGCACGTACTGATTTTAATGTCATCATTAATCGACGTTACCTGCCACTACCATACATGAAAGATCCACCATGTATGTAAATTAGAACGGGAAACAGCTTGTCACCTCTTCTGTAGGGTATCTGTGTAATCAAACACGCAAATTAAATAAATATAATGATTTAATATTATGCATCATCAATGTTAATGTCAGATAATATTGACAAGATGCTTGATAAAGTTTCATTTTGCACAGGAAGGAAACGTATTAAAGATAAAAAATTGTTAAACGCACGCAAATTAACAATTTAATCGTGTATTACATACACCGTAAAATGTTGAGAACCAATTATTTTCATGCACAGGTAAGTTTTTTAAGTAAACAAATGTGAAAATATTTTCTCATCGTACGTATAGTATAGTGGAATTGGAGTCATTTTATCTCATGTCACATATATTAGCACATTTTAGAAAAGGTCTAAGCTTCCTTGTAAAATAATTTTTGAGTTTGCAATGACAAATTCTATCATGTCTACATGCTCTCCATGAGAAAATTTGTGTTACAGTTTACACAAAATGTTGAAGGTAAGAAAAATAGGCCGTCACTGTTTTGTCATCATTGCCAAAAATTTAAAAATTATTATGTAAACATGACTCACTTATTGTAGCAAAACACATTTAGGCAAATTGTAAATTATTAAGTAAAGTTAAGTTGATAAGTCAGCTAATTTGACGTCTGAAGAAATGTACAAGGTTAGTCCTTAGACAAAGTACGGCATTGTTAATTTTATTAGACTTTAGGCAATAAATGTGTCATTATAACTAATTATGAGAATTTTTGTCAATTAACTTACCTGTGGCGAGTAGACGTTGACAGAAAGACAGTCTTCGTCGCCTTGAAATATTACAGTCAATAAAATTACATCTCTAGTTTTTAAAACTTCCTTAAAATCATAAATTAAGAAAACAAGACTTTTATAGGTACCTGTCACACGAAAAATGTATATAGGGTGAGTTTGCAAGCAGGAGCTTCCTGGCTTTTGAGCTTTCAATATACCTTTCCATGGTCTAATTGGAATCGGGGGCTAGTTGAAAATTGTTTAAAATGAATTTACTGGCTCATAAATTTAAATGTTTTATGGTTTTAAATACCATGAGCATAAATCATGTATTAACCTTGAATCTTAAATTTCCAATGGGCGGCTCGGAATACGGGATATTTTCGTATGCAGCAATTTTCCTACCGTTTAGAGTTCCCATATAATAACCTTCGACCCCACCCCCATTTTTAAGAAAGACTACCGGTAGCGGATCTCCGTATGCATTTCGATTTACAACGTTATCAAGTCTTCTTCCCATTCGCTGCTCACTATTAAATGATCTTTGTCTATGATTAATACTGTCCAAGTTGTTACCACTTTGTACGACTCTTGTCAGCGAGTCAAAAAAGTTCGGAATGGCATCGACAAAACTTCGCATACCGGTCGTAATTATGTTTGGGTCTGGACCATTTCGGTCGACTGATGATAAACGGCTTGGATTATTATTCCCGTTTTGTTGATCATTTTGAGGAAATAGACGTTTCATTCTTGAATTATACTCATCTTCAACGAATCTGTTGCTATCAATGGTTATGTATCTGTTATTGGAGACATTATTGAAAGTACTAAGGGATCTTCTTTCTGGTGGTGAAGGTGTATACTCGGCTATGTATGCCTCAGGGGGTTGCATTCTTCCCTTGCACTCCACTACGGCACATAACAAGTTCACTAAATAAGTGGTCACTAACATCTTAACTAAGAATGTTTTGTATAATCACAAACAAACGAGGCAACGAAACAATCACAATTTAATTACAACGCAAAATCCAAGTTGTCAATCAGACAATTTATTGGCGTCTTCTCTGGACCCGGCCGGCTGCATAGATGTTCAAGCAACAAACACCAAATCACCTTGTTTGTCACCCTTTTCATTACACACAAGTTACATTTCCACCACCCAACAGTAAATTCATAGAACTTGTGTAGATGTTAGCTTCGCCTTCTTCGTCGACTGTCTCTGAAGGCTATAGGTCGATTATGTAATATTCGCAAGGTAAGTGCCAAAACTGTTGAAATGACAGAGTAAAACCAGGCTTTATTGTTTAATCAGAGTTTTTAGCATTTAGCCATTTGCAAATGAGTGAGAATATTTTGCTATAATGTATCGCTTCACATGCTCGCAAGTGATGATGACCAAGTTGACGTTCTTTCTATGAAGTAATTATCAAAAGGTACCATATCATAATTTTCGTGTGTGCGAATAATGAGTGAAATGAAACTTGAACATTAAATGAAACGACGAGAAGAAAAAAACTAAATACCTCTCTGTATTAAGAGGATATTATCTATAATCAACAGATTTGTATAATTTTAAACCTTTAGTCAGTGCACAATGGTTTTGTTATGTTATTTTTTGTAACTGTTCGCACATAAGCATTCTTCGTGTCAACAATGCGATTATATAGCGCGTCAATGTCACCACCACCTCACCACGCCACAAGTTCTTTTAAAATTACTCGAAAGGGAGATGCATATAAATTTGAGTTTATGAATCACAAACACCCAACCATTATGCTCACAAACACAGCGTGCAAAACCCATAAAATTGTACTCCTCCACATAAAAAATGCCTAATACCGCGTGTTGATAGCAATAATTATCGGTAGCTCAACATTTAAGAAAATATATTCAAAATCAAGATGCTGGTGATGATGCTCAGCATAATATTTTCATAAAAATGCTCTTCTCTCGATTCTTAAAAGTGTAACAATTTAAACAAAACAACTTGTTGTATTGTTTTAGCAATTTAAAGGTAATCTGTTATACAATTTTTTAAAGCCTGTCATACATTTTTATGCTTTGCTGAGAGACTCAAAACAAGATAACCAACATATTTATGTTTAGAGCAAAAGTTACAAAATGCCGAAGTGGGTTTTAACCCGTGTAGCTATTTTTAGCTTGTATTTTTTAATACCTTTTATTAAATGCAAATTATAGTATAAGCCTATTATAAATATACCATGATGTTTGGTAACACAATTTAAAGATAAACAAATTCATAAAAGAAAAGCAATCCATTGTCTGGAACTAATTGCACAACAGAAAATTTAACAACAACTCTATGAAATGGTATGAAATTTAACAATAAATTATATAATTTACAGGTTTTCTTTACCAAACCACACATATAGGCATACTGTTTCATGTTTGCGCCTGTTCACTGGAGTGAAGAATTTTTGTTCACATTGTTTCCTGACATGGAAAATCACTTGTCCAGGTACGCAAACCTGAAATTTGCAGTGGAAGTACTATCACCGAACCGACACCGATGATATTCACTCATGACATCTTTCATTTTCGTAGTTTCCAGTTTCTGGGTTGTTTTTAAAAATGAAAAAGGCTATAAAGCCAAATGTGTAAGTACGGGGCTCTGAAAATATCATCGATCATACAACTCTTATCGCTACATCTTTGACGATGAAATACAATTTGAACATTAAATAAACTTTAAGGAATTTCCAGTTCTTAGCTGAAATACCTAGATTAAAGTAGATAATTTTAAGAAGAATATTATGGTTTACATCAAGTTGCATTTATACTAGCGGTAATCATAATATTCAGTTCAGGCAAAGTTCTTACATCATCATACACAATAGGATGATCATTGGAAACTCAATGGAAGTCAAGTTTTAATAACATATTTAACATATTTTCATTGGGTCACGGAACACTGAACACTTTATTTTCATATCGCATCCAGTATCCAGTGGCAGGTCAGGTTTTTGTGGTAGTCCTCTTTACAGGTATACACAAAGTAATACAGTGCAGTGGTAGATGTAGAGCCACCCATGCAGATAAAATTTTGTTGTAAAAAACTTCCTAGGATTGTTTTAATAGCGGTGTCTTAAACTTCAATGAATTTGGAACGAGGATAATAAGTCATAAAATTAATTATTTTGAAACTGTAAATAAAGCATGTGAAAGATATACAAATACATAAATATGTTTACCAAAAAACTTCAAAATAAGCTAATAAGCTGTATTAGTCACATAGTTGGAAATAAAATATCAAAGTGGTTCTTGCAATACTTTGAATTTTCTAGGTTTCACAATTTTCTTGAAAATCAAGGTGTCTGATCCAATAATGAGAAATAGTACAAAAAGATGAGAGCATCATTTTATTAAAATTTGGCTCAAAAACATTATGACTTCATTTGACGCGTGCGGTGCCAACGCCAACGCATCATTATTTTCAACATTAACTTACTCTAATGGTGAAAATGTCTTTTTGTCCTTTCATCCGAATTAAGAAGTAGCTTTAAAACTCATGGAAATTTTTACGCAGGTATTAAAAACGTTGTTTTGATTTTAATCTTCACAACTCTCCAATGTTGGTTGTCGGATTATAGATAAAGACTGCATTCATCTTTGATTTGTTACCTTAATCCAAGGATTGGATGAGAGTACGATCGTAAAAACCCATAATAATCTTAATGAGGCTTAAGATTAATATTTTTTCATACGTAGCGAATTATTTCAAAATATACTTGCTGAATTAAAGAGTGGAAAAAATAAAAGCAAGAAAATTTTGGCATGAACCATGAAAGACAAAGAGATGGCTCGGAGAAATAAACATGCTTGGTTGATAAATGATTGTATTCAAGATAATTATAGACTATGTTTGAAAGCAAATATTTATCAAACGTATATACCTACTAAATTTTAAAATCATCGGTACATATTTGATGAGTTATAAATATTAATGAGGATGACAGGAGAACAACGGAACGAAAGTGCAAGTCATCTGTCGCTGTTAAATCAATGGAGCTCTTATCTCAATCTATTTTCATTGGCCTTACCCCTGCAACAATATCCCATTTTCATATCAGGTACTACGAATATTTTCAAGCATAATTGAATCTTAGACTCGACTCGCATACTTATCCTTACATGTATCCTTTGTTAAAATAAAAATGAGTGATACACGCCTGATATTGTTTGCTTTTAAATATACACGTATAAAAAATACTAAAACAACACGAAAAATTGTGGAAGGACAAACTTCAATCATGATTCTAAACGCCCCATATATTAAAACATTATATCAACTTTAAGTGCTCTATCAAAAATTGGGGTGAACTCTTAAGGTCAAAAACGTTCAAGATGAGCACTTGATATAATAAAGCTTCTTTGTTTCTTAAGAGCAAATTAATGTGAAGAATAATCTATGTGTGTGCAAGGTGAAAAGTGCAAACATGAAGTTGAGGACCATAAATAAATGCAAAAAACAATTTAGCAAAATTGAGATGTTTAGCAGGCATATTAAAACAATAAATTGGAGACTGACAAGCCCACTGCATGTGTATTCAATTTGTAATTACGGAATACAGGTGGTAATTAAACAACCCCATCCGAAGTTTTTATTCATTTTCTAAAATATTGACTTATAATACAGAACGACATGTGAAGAACTATACAAAATACGGCAGTCCAACAGCAAACTTAAAAGTATGCTGACTACTCGATGAATGTTTGCTTAACGGCCCTTCATGCTACCATGCGTGAGTTCATTCTTGTTTGGAGTTTAACAAAAGCATAGGGTTTCTGGAGAAGAGAGAGATACAATTTTGAAAATTAATTTAGATTAGTTAAAAATATTTTTATTGCATTGAAAAATATTTTTTAATTAATCTCGAGAATTACCTGAAGAAGTGGATCTGTCTTGATTGTTGGCTTTAGCATCGTTCTACTTATTCCAATTTTTGGAACCGTAAGAATCCTCACTGGAATAATCCCAACTTTCGTTTCAACTGTTGCTAATGTCACACTAACTTGATTACTTTTGCATGCGTAAAGGGAGCATAAAATGAGACTATTTAAGAGTACTCCTGGGACTAGAGGCGCCACTTCGGCAATGTCGTAAAATATCTTTCTTACAACTTTAAAAAAAAAAACTTTATCACCTTTTTCCAGATATAGTGAACCTGAACCTACTAAATCGTGACTGTAAAGGCCATATATATTCATGAATCCCAGTTTATATATAACAATGAATTTTTTCCCTGTCAAAATCAATGCAATATTCCTGTTTGTTTACTAAATTACTTGATATTGATAAATGGATGCATGATTTAAAGTTGAATGCTCGTAGTTATCATCAAACCCAACGACAATGACCTATGCAATTGAAACACATGGGAGTAAAATTGTTTGGTAAAAATGTTTTAGAGCTTTTAGATCTACGAAACATGGTTGCACAACAAATGAACCCATTATTGGTGATTGTATCAATTTAAATTATTACCGAATAACAAGTAATCAATTTTACACATGTACAACATGAGTTCATACTTCACACTACTTTTTTCTTTGAATTGACGTATATGATGATATTGATGATTATATAAGTATGGTTGTAAAAATTACGGCTGTGAAACTTTTGTAAATATTTTTGTTTATTATGCAAAATATTTCATTTGTTCATTCACATTAACCAGTGCTTAAAAAATACCTAAATTACGTACTTAAGACTACGCATTTTAGTTTTAATAGTCCGCCGTAGGCAACGAGTCTTCAACACGATCTTCATAATACTTGGACAAAATGGCTTCTTTTCTTTGAAGCTTTCGAACCATTTTACATTCAGCCTTATGAATTACTTCTGACAAGCCTTGATGTTCATGAATAAAAGCACAGGTTCTAGTTTTCTTAAAAATCCAACGAAGCTTGTTTTTTGGCCAGTTTTTACTACGTCCTTTGGAGGCTCGATGATAGCAATAATTACATAAGTTAACATGTTTCTTTCCTTTGGGGAAGTCCTTCTGCTCTTTCTCTGTCAGTATCCTCGTTTCCGGCCATGGAACGTAAACGGAAAACCTGGTACGATAAAAATCGCAAATGTGAAGAACTTGGCCACAATCAATGCACGTCTCGTGCTCGTCGTAAACACATTTTAAATCAGTAGACTCTTCAATCATAATTGGAGAACGACCAAAGGAAGAATTAACTCTCAATCTGGGCTTTCCCTTTGAGACAGCAGAGTACGTTCCAACCCTTTGAAAATACAATTTTGGTTGTAATTTTAACCACTAAACATAACATTATTGGTTTATCCTATTTTATGTAAGTATGATTAAATACCCAGGAGCATTATATGTTGGTGGGTTCCCAAACCTCCGATTTCCCTTAAATGTACCAAAAGAAACAGAACATTGCATATTACGCATATCTATTAAGCGTTGCTGCTTTCGTAACACAAATGGATCATCAGGAGCAAATTTAAAAACATCTTCCTCTTCCACAATCGGCCTTCTTCTGTTCTTAGACTTCAGCAATGGCCGGATAATTTCAGGTTGATATAAATCAGGAGATGGATTTTCAATTAGTGTATTAAAGGCAAACCTTGGTCCACTAAATCCACCGATGCTAAAGCATTTGTTACTGATTGGTTTAAATTTTTCCCCTTGAGGAAGAAAGGTACATGGAGGAGTTTCTTCTCCCCATCCCGTACTAGTCTGATAAAATAAACCAAATTTGGAATGCCCCGGATCTTCTGGATAGTAGGTCCGTTCAAGCCCGGAAAGAAACGCTACCTTTGGTCTGCTGTTGTAATTTACTATTTAACACAACATCAGCGTAACATTTTAAAACATGATTTTAAAAAATCAATCATATATTGAAGCGCCTTACATTCAACACCTATCTTGAAAATCCAATCCCCTTCTTCTTTCGAGTCAATTGCCCCTTTTGTTCGGCGACCCATGGTGGTAAAATGGTGGAGTCTTCAAGAAATAACGTAGTGGTAAGGCAGATTGACGAGAATGATTTTTTATTACGATAATAGACTGTTCTAGAAAATAATGCTCAATAAAAATATTTTATATGTATTTTAAATGTTTTTTCAGAGGTTTTATTTTATTTTTTGTCCTCTATTTTTTTATTTTAGTTTGTTTTTGTAAAAATGTTTAATAAAAATACTTTTTTTCATTTTTTCTGTATAACAAGAAAGTGAACATCGGTAAATTATACACACATGATTATTTTTTGGCAAGAAAACGGATCAAAAACTATTTCATATCACTCTCTAAAAACCACAGTCCAATTTCCCTAGTAGCAAGGGACGAACATGACTCTAATGAGTTTAGTGGGAAGGCAATATAAGCTTTAAGCTTTGCATTGAATTAATTAGAGACCCCTGTAGTTATCCACCAACGATCACATTCAATGGTGTATCTGGAAACCTCATCTTTCGCCAAAATTTAATGCGCCTTTTGAATGGATCCCCAATCATTCCAATATATTTAGATATACCAAGGAAGTTCAAATTATCAGGGTCTTGGTGAGGCTCCCATATATGAACATCTTCCCCTTTGTCATTGGTAAATACTGGGACACTAGCAAATGAGGGATTATGCATATTATACCAATTAATACAAGTGTATGGCTTAGTGAGCTAATCAAAGTTGATTTATCCCATTTTCATTCTATACTTCATACCCTTTCGCTGCAAAATTTGAGATCATGTTCACCATAATCCTACTGATGTCATATTCAACATCCCCTCTTTGAAATCCAGCGTATATCCTTGAGCCGTTGTACATGTAAAACAAATCTGAAAATGTGCAAGTTCCGAATTATTCATGCTATATACAATGTAACAGTTAAAGGCACAAAAACACAATCCACAACTACCTTCTGTATGCCCAACACCTAAAAGAAAGAAACGTACCATTTCATTGTTGTACATTTGTATATAATCGAACAAATTATAAGAATTGAATACTTTAAAAAAACGCATATATTACCCCATTCGGAAGCTGGATATCCATAGTTAGTTATCTGATTGTATTTCCCATTATAATCAAATAAATACGAATATGTTGGAGCCACTTGAGTGTGAGCCCTTGCAGCTTCATACACACCAATATGAAACATTCTGTCTGTAACAATCTAAAAATGGAAAGCGTATTTTAGCATTACAAATTAATACTTTCACAAAATTGTGTTTGCCTTTTGCTATCACAAGTAATTTACCTGTGCAAATGTGTGAACTGATGCCTTCTCCGGAGGTTCATTTTTAAAATAGAAGCGAGTTAGTCGTTTAATAACACGAGCACGATCAACGTCCAAGTTTTCAGCATCCACCAAGTCCAGTGCTAGATCATACCACTTACGTTGAAGTGTAGGTATTTCAAAAGATATGAATGGAACTGATCGTAGAGGGAATTGAATATAAAAAATGAACAATACATTTAACTGTACATTTAAAAATTCTTAAAAAGTTTTAAGTATTTTAAAGTACATAATAAAAAAGCGTATCCTTCCCCACTGACAGTAGTCACCAGCCATGGTACATTAGCGACTTCATTTCTACGATAAATATTTTCAGGAAAGTCTGTGAGAAACGGTTCGGGGTTACCATCAATAACTTCAATACTGGGCCTAAATGCATTTGCTGGATACGGCCAGTCATCCTGCAAATATTACAAACAAGTAAATCCATTCTAGTGACAGAAGCTGAAATGATACCAGTGTATAGAGATGGAGAGATTAACAATTTACTAGAAAATTTGGCGTTTGTGCAACTAATTCCACAGCACTTCTCTCACGAAAGCAGTCCACTAATTGATGAGAGTCCTCAATGGGACAATTGATTCTTTTAGCTACAGCATTTGACAAATTTCTTGTTTGGAGAGGATCGTAAAACGACCAGTAGTTAAAAGCTGTTCCACTGATAGAAATTGCACTTTTAAAATATTTCCGTGATGAATGCGATAACATGTGTAAATGCACTGCAGCGGAACCTGAGACATAAAATTGCTCGAAATGTTACAAGTATTAAGCATCTCCCTATTAGGTAAACTTTAAAGTTCAAACCTGCTGATTGGCCCATTATTGTCACTCTTTCCTCATCGCCCCCAAACGCTGCGATATTTTCGTTAACCCATTTCAAAGCCAATGTTTGATCCTTAAGACCTTCCAAAAGGCATTTTTTTTGGTTTTTAGTTGGCGTTACATGACTGATATTAACTGATTCATTTTTTGGCAACTCACCTGCGTTCCCTGTATTAGAAAATTATATTTTAGAAATTTGTGTTATGTGGGATAATTTATACAAAAATTAGTTTGTATTAGATTAGATTTACTATACCTGGACAAGCACGGTCACCGGTACTAAAAAATCCAAGAACGCCTAGCCTGTAGGTTAAAATTTAATTTTTTTTTCATTGCACTCACATTCTACTTTTAATATATTTAGAGATTCTACCTGTATTGAATCGTAACTAGTACAATGTCTCTCTGCATAAAAAAGAGGGGTTCACTTTATTCACATTTTACGAAATTGGCTTCAACAATCAAAAAATAAATAAAATAACTTATATATAACCTGCATGAGATACGAAGGTCCATAAGTATTGGGTGACCTAATTTATAAAAACCATATACCACAATCCATTTATGATTACTTTTGTTGTGACTATTATAGTGATCTTAGTGTTTCAGATTGTACTTGCCCGAAAAAGAACCCTCCTGCAAAGATAAAATAATTAAAAAGCTCCAATATTAATTATTCTAACCATACAATAAAATTTGTAGTATATTAAAATACCTCCGTGAATGAAAACTATAACTGGTAGTTTCTTGTGGGGGTTATTTGATACCTGAAAAGATTATAGTTTTTATATTCATTTTGTTGTTTTATGATTTAAAACTTTTTCTTAAATCAAGTGATTGTTCTCACCGTGTATACATTTAAGAATAAGCAGTCTTCTTTTCCTACAACTCTAAATGCCTCAGGCACGGTGTACTGAAATGATTAACAAACTTGAGTTTACACTGATTAAAGACTGTTTTTGACTCAACTAATAAAAAACGTTACTTATTTAAAAATGTACCTGCATGCACCTGGGGCCGTACTTGGTGGCTTTTAAAATACCCTTCCATGGAGTTTTTGGAACAGGTGGCTACAAAGTATATTTATTATTATATGTAGTAAAAAATGTATTGTGTTAACCATTTAGCAAATCTAATTGAAATTCTGCCTTGTGCTTACTTGGAACCGGAAGTGACCTACTGGGGGCTCGGCATAGGGAATCCCTTACCCCGAAAATTAAAATTAAAAAAATAAATACGAAGTAAATAAGAATTCATGGTGGTTTGCTCCATTTCATTAAACATTTTTAATTTTTGATACCTTCAAATGCACAAACTTTTCGACCTCCAACAACTTGTATTCTATATCCTTCTACAATTCCTGCGGTAGTAGTTGCAAACGGATGCTCCTCATAACATTCTAGTGCCTTAAAAAAAGAGTTGGACCCCGATTTCAGTTGCTGCACGTCTATGAATGACTGGTGTCCTCCTGTGGACTCTTGTATATTGTGAATTGCTTGTTGCAGCTCCTCTTCAGATTTTGACGCTATTTGCGAACTCCATCCTTCCACTATTTCTTTGTCCTCTAGTGGCTTTGTATCAGGAGGCTTGTACTGCGGATCGCATGGAACTGTGGTTAAAACATAAACGTATATCAAATATCACCAGGTTTGTAGTGTCATAATAAAAAACTTCAGTTCAGACAACTAACCAATTAGACAAAGAAGTTGAGTTAGGAACACAGAAGTTACCAGCACCATTTTATCGTGTAAGAAACTTCAGTGGGAACAAAGAGTAGCTCTACATCCATTGATGATTCGCTAAAAAATTAGTAAACCTCCTTTAGATTTTATTTTGGTGATATTAATCACAAGACTAAAACCTTTCTTTAAAATTTTTGGTGAAATTATTATTTTTTCTTTAAGATGAAAACTGATGACAAAAAGATGAGTGAGCAATAAGAGTAATCATAAATTTAGTTAACTACAAGTATGACGTTAAAATGAAATCTGATAGCAAATGCATTCAGGTGTGAAATTGTCTTAAAAGATGTACCTATTCAAATTTACGAACAATCCAACCAAAACGACTCTAGATTGACTCCAACCATTAATCTTGGAGTACAAAGTGTAACAAATGTATTTTGGGTGCTCAGTTTGCAGATTGCGGTTTTAAAATATGGTGCAGACAGACATGCAATATGAAACAAAGAGTGAAGTTTGTGGTAAAAACCAATTATGAAATCTACGACAGAAAGATGATGCTTTAGTTTCACTCTAAATTTGATAAACAATTTTTAAATTGCATGGTGGTTATCTTGTAACAAATACGATTTAGTATATTCATTTATTTTTCTTTACATTTAAAAAATATAGTATTATAGGAAATAGTTTGCAAACTTACAACAAAAAAGAATACAAAGTTATATAACAAAATTAGTTTGTAATTAAACAACATAATATTATGATAATGACAGAAAACTTGTTAACTTTTGTGTGTTGTTACTATTGATCGCGGTTAAAAATGATTTTTCTGTTCTAAATGTGGTTCCCTGGCATGTTCTGTGCAATTCCTAGATTTTGAAAATACTGTGTGCTGAAGTTTGACTTTGTAATAAACTCTCCATTTGAATTAGTTGAAATGATGGGGATTGAAATACCAAATGGGACATGTGAAATGTCATTGTTTATAAAATAATTAGAATCATAAAAATTCGAAAATGGAGCATTTCCGTTGAATGGTCTGCCAGGTGGTATGATAGTTGTAGAAGAGGGAGTAGTAGAAGCAGTATTCATTTTTAGCGCAAGGTCGGGCATTGGTACAAAATTCTGTGCTAACCATCTTGTAAGTAAAGGCCTAATTGTTGGAGTATTAGCTGTGACAGTTGTCGTTGTCACTGTTGTCTCGGCAGTTGGCTTTTCCGATGTTTGAGATGGTGGTGTAGAAATGATGGGTGAAGTCACCTCTGGAATTAGTAGTATGCCCTCAGAGGAGGTCCGACCTGCTATCGTTTCAGGTTCAGCGGTAGTAAACGATGGATATTTGTAATCTACATCGAGTAACGATGATGGATGTATAGTAGTTGTTTCAACTGTGGAGACGCTCTTGTTGCTGTTTGAGAAAGAAGAAGGAGGCTTCATTTCCGAAGGGGGAATAAGATCACGGGGTACTGCGTTTCCGGTTACGGTGATGTCAGTAGATACGAAACCCTTTGCAGAAGGTGCTGTACTGACGTTTTGTATTTCGTTAGAGTAGTTGGCTAAGGGTAAGCTATCAGGCAGCCCGAGGCTTTCCCAATATAATGTTTGTTGAAGGTATGGTTCTGGAATCATTTTAATCTTTTTGTCAATGTGAAGGAAGGTAATGTTTCGTGGATCGGATACGGGATTCCATACATGGAAATTTTCTCCTTCTTCTGTGGTAAATCCCGGAATCCTACAAGATTTTCACAATAATACATTTTCATCAAATGAATACATGAAAAGCTGCGATTTAAAATCGGCAACTTACTGCTTATCTGCAAAGTTGAAAAACAGATTGACTAATATCTTTGACAGCACAAGTTCCGAATCCTTCTTTTGGAATCCTGTGTACATGTTGCTGCTGTTGAAAATATAGCCCAAAATTTCACCGTGTCCAACCGCTGTTAGAAAAAAGTTTAAATGTTAAAGTACAAATAACTTTTAAATTGTTTCACTGATTTAGCAGTGAACTCAAAAATTTTACGTATAATAATGACGTCATGTAGCATAAATTTTATGGTGACCACGCAAATTCTCATAATGCTCCGTTGTAAATTCAGAAGTAAGTTTTTCGAAGTGCGAGTGATTTAGAATTATTGTAATTTCATAAAATGATAAGCTTTAAAAGAAATTTCCAATTAGTTGTACCCCATTCAGTTGACTTTATCCCTGCGGCAGTTGCTAAATTATATTTACCGTTGTAACCAAACATGAAGGCGTACGTTTCCGCATGTTGACTATGTGCTTGAAGGGCTTTGTGAATTCCACTGTAAATTAGTCTAGCACCTAGCGCCTGTAAATCATAAACGTGTTAACACTGAATAGCAAGGTAGTTGATAAATAAAATAATAAAATAATTATTTGTGGTTAGTATATGAGTGGTCACATCGCTGTAGATTTTAATTGGAGCCGATGCCGGATTTGTGTGTCGAAAATATAGCCAGTTTAGGCGTCTTGTAATTTCATCTTGGTCTATCGGTAAATCGTTGTAGTTGAAAAAATCGGGGGCCAATGAGTTCCATTTTTTACGGATGTCTCCAAATGTACCGAGTGCCACATGTGCTGAAAATTCAAGTCTTTTCATTGCAGTCACACATAAAGAACTTGTTAATTTCATAAAATTTACAGTGCATTGCATACACAGCAGAAAAGTGTATCCTTCATCTTCAGCTTGCCCACAAATCCACGGAATCTTATCAACAGTCCCTTTTTGATAAGCTTCCTCTGGAGATTCACTAATGAATGGATCTTCCTTTTGGTATTCTTCTTCAACAACGGGCCGAAACAATGATAGGGGTACGGGCCATTTGTCCTGTGATTTTATTTTGTCAAATTGTTGTTGAAAACAAGACATATTATACATCGTGCGTATACATTACACAAAGACAAAATGTTAGGTTAATTTACCAAGAATGAAATTTGCATTTTCACAAGGTCGGATCCACGTTTTTTCCTCAGACAAGATATCATATTCTTTGTTTTGCCGTGTACTGGACAGTGAACTGCTCTTGCAAAAGCTTTTGTTAAATTCAAAGCTTGATCCTTAGTGTGTAATGCCCATTGGTTGAATGCTGTTCCACTAATACTAATTCCTGCAATAAATTTGCCTCTTGCCTGGAATGACATCATATGAAAATGGACAGACGCCCCACCACTTCCATGACCTACCAAAGTAATACGTTCTGGGTCTCCGTCGAAATA
>JAQIWN010001135.1:0-22934 GCA_034699025.1 Entomobrya cf. arborea Gr-Col-00668
GATATTCCTCAACAGTTCACTTTCGTAAATCTATGTACAAAAATTTCGTAAGTCCAAGACATGCGTTTTTGATTTGCTACAAACACTTTCTCACGATGCAAGTACTTTTAGTAATTGGGAATAATATTCAGTCAGAATTCTTGGCTTTACTTATTTTTATTGGAGTATTTATAGGATCAGTTGGAGCTTATATGACATTGGCAATGTATTCGGTGCTGAATATATTCATTTACATATTAGCTCCCGCAGTCACATTGATTTGTTTTGGAATTGCTCTCTTTTTGAATTATTTAGGCGGCTTGCCATACAAAAATACCAAGTTTTTTAAAATCTTTTGGAAAAAGTTTGTGTTAAAAAAAGAACACAAAATGTTGATACATTCTTGTAAGCCTACTGGTTTTAATCTTGGTCCATATGGAATATCTACTTCTAAGCTTGGCTTATATATTTGCGATGATATCATCTATAACACTGTTATTATTTTGCTTCTCTGTTAAAATTAATATAAGACATATTATTAAACTTGTTTTTGTAAAACGTGCTTAAATTTCGTGAAAGCAAACAGAAGGAAAAGGAGGAATGGCTTTTTCTGTCACATAGTAATCAAATGTACATTTATACGTACTTAAATATGAGCATTGTATTTGTGGTGTTGTTGCGTATAGGTTGGATGTAATTGAATACATTTATTAATGTTTTCCAAACAAAAAGCAACGCAGTAAAATATTAGGTTGTTTGATTTCAACAAAATTTATGTTTACAGAAACAAATTGATCACACAATTGACATCTTTGCAGAATTTGTGGACTAAAGAGTTTTTTTACATTTTGAGGTTATCTGGTGTCATCATTGGCGAAACAAGCTCGGGCCCGGCCTTTTTGTTGCAAACATACTATTTTGACAGTGTTGAAATAACTTTCATCGGATATACTTTAAGCAGAAAAAAATTAACGATGAATTGTAAGGGTTACAATAAATTAATCCGTTTTGTTTTCGTCAAAGACATTATCACGCAATGTACTATCATGTATTAATTTAACCAAACTCTATCCCAATATAATGCCATAATAGTAGATAATTTCCTACAGACCGGAAATCACCACAATTCTCACACATGACACACACTTCGACTTTTATTGATTTAAGCTGAAGTATCATGAAACATTAAAACACAGTAAATATCATTTTGACATTTTTATGCTATTTATTTTTTCTATTGCATCTGGAAGCCATCTAAACAAACCTTTTGTGTACTATAAGCAGCATAATTTAAAACAGAGCCATTTGTACAATCTACATATACTAAATCACACTGTCGCGAGACAAAGAAATGCAAGCTTGCAGAAAATCATGCATTAAAAGCTTACGCAATTATGCAGATAAGATGCTCTAAGCGATTAACATCCTACACAATGCACACTTCTTTTCTTCCGAGAATGCAATTAGCAGCACAGGGAATTATATTATTTTATGTCTGCACTGTCTCAAACTCGCTCGATCGGATAAATAACCTTATGAGATTCAGCCAACGCCACAACATTTTATTATTTATCTAATTTTCTTTTTTGACGTTTTAAAAAAATAATAAAGTGTTTCGAAATCAGCACTATCATGATCATTAAGTTATTTTGTATAGTTTTCCTGCTATCAGGAATAAGGCATGCAGCTATTATTTTTCCTGCTGAAGGTGTATCATAAATTCATGTGCTTTCATTCAAGCAAAAAATGGCACTTACCAGTGTATTACTTGTAAAGAATATGACACCATGTACCCCAGGAGGACTTTTCGCATATTATCACGTTGCAGCGCCTTGGAACAGGTAGAATAATATAAATAAATGAACAAATTGCGGCAATAATATCAATGTGTCTTTAAATTTTCTAAACAAAACAGCAAATTAAACAACAGAAGACTAATTGGACTGTAGAAAACAAACCAACAAGCATTCCGTCCAAAATCTCATCAACAACAACCACCTCAACAACGACTACTCCGATAACGAGCATTCCAACAACAGCCATTCCAACAACCACCATTCCACCAACCACCATTCCAACAAAAAGTACTTCATTAACGAGTACTTCAACAACGAGCACTCAATCAACAAGCACTCCAACAACTATTCCCACAACTACTCCAACAACTAGAATTAAAACAGCCTTTCGAACTACAATAACCATTTCAGGTACAAAAATCATTTTAAGTAAAACTGGCACTCTACCAATTATGTATAACACCACATTTAATTTTTCGCACACAGTAAACTCTTCCATGTCACGACATATAATAAATGAATCGACGCCCACTATAACTGCATTGTCAGCACCAGTTGGTAAATGCAAAAGACTCAAGACCGACAAGCAGATATCATTGGTATGATCAATTTAATAGATAAATAAGTAGACTTTTTAATTTCATTAAATTTTTCAATAGTTAAATTTTCGATTTTTTATAGCACCTTAACAGTGCTTTGAGGAGATTTTGTTTGCGCAAGTTACTGCTTACAGAAAGAAAACTTCAGCGAGAAATGAAGCGTCTGCATTGTCGCTTGGCTTTTGTGTTCATCATTTGCACGGAACCATGGATTCATGGAACTCAATATGTTAAGATTAATTTGGCCAATCCGATGATAACTCGAAAAGGAATTTCAAAACAATGCAGAAATTTCCGCAATATTAAACTTTAAATCGACTCAAAGTGATATTTTGTCAATTAGTTTATTGCCAATTAAGAGATTATCTTAAAATACAAGCATGCGTATGAACTCTTATAAAATAAATGTCTCAAATGCTTTTCATTTATACTATTTCTAAAAATATATAGTAAAGAGTTGAAAAGTACAGAAAATGTTATTTCTAACAATATTCCTTTATTTTGTAAATTATTTTAACATTACGAAAAATAAAAGCATTAGAACTTTAATATTTTTTAAGAATTTATCGTTAAATTGTCATTTTCTTTTTTACCAAATCTACACGAAAACAATAAAAGAATGACAAAAACTTAGTTGGTGAAATAAATTTGACACCCGTAACCATCAATTTTAGCATTATATTTAGCAACTCGTATTTTTTTTACTTTTTATCTCTTCCCTAAAAGAAATAACAGTATTTTCTGGTAAAGAAATTCATTAAAAAGTGAAATGCAATATTTTATTGTTTGATGCCAATACCATCGCTCTCATCTTCATCATTTCCCTCGTCAGCGATGTCATCAGTTTTGTGTTCATTTACAATAGCGTATATTTTACGCAGTTTCACAGTTAAAGGCGTTTTTTTCTAATCGCTATTTGCTGCGGGTTCCTCATCACTTGTGCAATCCGATTCATCCAAAATTCCATTTCCATCGTACGTTGCTTTTTTAGCCTTTAAAGCGTTGTCTAGTTGAATGTTGACAGCGGTTAACAGCTCCTTTTCTTTTAAGCCTTTTTCAAGCTCAAAGTTAGTAATGCTGCTACCAGCACACGAACTAATAAAAATTTAATTCCAAGTGAATACACTTAAATAAGCCAAATTTTGGTATCAGTAGTTTTCCAGCAACTACAGGAAAGGAGTAATTATAATCGCAACAGTGTATAACTCTATTTTATGCGTAAAAATATAACAAGAGAAGAGAATGCAGCTGTTTCTGTTGAATGTACTTCAGTGCTACTTTTCTGTAAAAGGTTTCGCGCAATAAGATATCTTAAAAGAACTTCTACGAATTATTTATTTACTTATTTATACACCCCGATAAACTATGCTCAGATTGTAAGGAGTAGCAAGCTAGCGTTTACACAAAACAGAGTTTTATAGTCTTTCTTCCCTGAATCACTGAAGTGAGTGAAGATTTCGCGCATAACGTAATCTTGAAATTAACTCCTTCATAAATTAACTCGCTCTACCAAATTTCAGCTTAATCCATTGACTTTTTACTTATTGGCCCGCCTCAGGTAAAGTTGAGTCATTTTTCACTTTTTGCACTATACATCACGTTACTAGTGCTCCCAGTACTTGGTCTACCAAATTTCAGCTTAATCCATTGACTTTTTACTCATTAACCCACCTCGGGTGGAGGTGGATCATTTTTCACCTTTTGCACTATGCATCACGTTGCTCGCACTCCCGGTACTTGCTCTAACAAATTTTAGCTTAATCCATTGACTTTTGAAAAAGGATGCATAGACAGACAGAAAAACACAGGTATACTATAAATAAACATAAAACAATATTGGCAGCAACATTTAAACTTGCTACTGTCATTCAAGTTACACTAACAACTAACATATGTTGTCTTGCTACTGCTGCTGTTTACCAATTTAAATAATTTAAAATGTGGTCAAACGAAATGGTAAGAAACTTAATTAAACGAACTTATCAGTCATATACAGTGTATAAGTATTTAGTTGTTATTAGTTCACTCCTTACTATAATTTTCAGTAAAATTTCAGTGTCAATCTCATCATGCCTGTATGGAATGCACCACTGCTGGTTGTGTATGGGTAGTTGTTCGAGAAGGAGATCGGTGTACAACTCCAATTGATATATCTGGTAATGCTATGGACATCATAGGACCTCATCATAGTACAGGAGTACTAAGTATTCCAGCGCTACTCCCTGATGCAGCGATTCCAACAGTTCGTCTAGATGATGTATTAGCTCGTAATACTTTTGTTAGGGAAGATTCCACAGAGCCTCCTAATTTATCTAGATACGGTACACCTGAGCGTACTCCCGAACCCAGCCCCTCCTAAATCCACTAGCATTAATGCGAGAAGCTAGTGTTCCTGCCGTTTACGATAACCAAGTAGTTATCATAAACAGAGTAGATGAGGATGATGAGAATGAAAATGATGATCAACAGCAGCAGCAACAACAAAGTCAACAAGAACAACGTATAGCGAGTGCTATTATAAATTGCGATGTGCAAAATTCCTACGAGGGAAATAGTGTTGAGTTAATTAGTTTTGATACTGTTGAAAACTTACAAACACTAGATTCGCAAAATACTGACATTAGTATCTTATGAATAGTTTGCACATCGCAATATCATTTGATTATAGTTCTGTGTAAAATGTAATCAAAATAGTTACATGTTTTTGTTTTTATTAATAGGTCCATATAATCTACGGAAAAGGCCCACTAAAAATATAAGTCGTTATCCTAATTAAGATCTTGTTTAATGTTTCTAGTGTCACTGTTCTTTTGTAGTCTTCGAACTACATATACTAAAATTGGAATGATACAGAGAAGATTTGCATTATCTTTTCACGAAAATTATCATTGTTATTGTTACTATTACTATTGTTATTGTTTGCTTACTTTACTATACATATACTGTAATTGCACGTAATATTTTCGTTAAGTTAATTTGTGTTCATTTGTTCAGAATAGTACAAAACTTAAAGACTGAGAACGCCAAAAGGCACAATATTGAACAAAGTGATGAAATGTTTATATGTTCCAATAAAATTTAAAAAAATTGGCATGAAAAAGAAATAAGTACTCATAATAATTTTCATAATAATCATATGTGAGAATTGTGGTGATTTATGGTCTGTAGGAAATTATCTACTCATAATGCACTAGAATGTTCAATTAAAGACATAGTTTTATCACAATTTTGTTAGTAATTTTTTTAAGCATAGAATATTTCTCAACACCAAGTAAGTATGGAATAAAGTTAACAAATGTATATTATTTGATTGTTTGAGTTACATATTTGATAGCACAATATTAAATATTGGCTGGGACATTGTTGAATTCATTGGCACAGTCTTAAATTTTCACTGGGATGAGAAAAATTCGTTGGCGCAATAACAAATATTCTCTTTGACAGTATCAAATGTTCTCTAGAACAATATCAGTTATTCGTTGGTATAACATAAAATATTTGCTGAGGTAATAACAAATATTTGTTAACGCAACCATAATTATTCTCCGAGGCGATAATAAATATTTGCAGGGACAAAGTGAAGTATTCTTTGGCCAATTATTAAAAATTCACGGGGAAAATATTACATATTCGTTTGTATATAGTCAAACACTTGTTGAAACATTTTTGAACATTGGTACAATTCTATAATGTTCTGTTCATGAGTGTTCCAGATTTACTACTCCTGTTCGTCTAACGAGTGAATTTATTGCAATACAAGGCTTTAAATAAACTGTAATTTAATGCTGAAACGTTAGATGAAAGATACAAAGCCACATTCATACTCTTTAATGTTAGATATTTAAGTTATTCTGGTTTTCGAGAAACTTAAAAGCTTGAAATTATATTCTCAATATAAATACTACTTTTTTGTTCCAACTGAGATTTATTTTTAATGAATACAAAATTCAACACACATATATTTCACCCCTTTACACTAGCAAGCCACGTTTATTAAATAATTGCATTTTTTCTGGGGTTAATGCATGTATTGTTAAGAATTTTTTAAAATTACAACCGACGTATTTCACAGTAAGTCTTTCGTGGATACTTTTACACTCCACTAGGTCATCGAACAAAATTGGTTTAGAATCGAAATTGAAACAAATAGTTTGTATAAATCATTATTTTTTCCGTCCAACATTTTATCCTATTGGTCTGATTAGCAACCGTAATTTAATCCAATCAACATTGTTACTACATCGCAATTAGACAATCAATAGTTTAAACAAATCTAGAATTGAATTGAAACTAAGCATAATTCACAATGGCAATGTAAAATTAAATAAAACTAGTACCGCTAATCTGTCAAAGTTGTTACGTTAAAAACTATTGCCTAAAACCGCTATTGCTATTTAAGAATCTTGTAAGATAAAAGCTCTTGCCATTTGCTTTGGTTGTTAGCTTCCGAACTTCTAAATTTCACCCAACAGAAGCATCGTCACGGTAGTACGTATAATATCGTCACAAATATATAAACCAAGTTTTGCTCTGGCGATTGCATATGGGCCCAAGCTAAATCCAACTGGAACACATGCAAAAAAGCAGTAACCTGCTTTCCTTTTTAGCTATAAGCTTTTTCCAATAAACAATGAACTTTTGAGAGTTTTTACAAATAAGGTTTGCAAAATATAAGTGTTGGAATGAAGAAGACGAACAGAAATAGACCCATTAAATATCTAAAACACTTGTGAAAACGTTTTTTGTGCATTTTGTTATCGTTTATTTGATAGTTTTTCAAGTCAACGGCGTAGGGTGTTGGAACTATTTTTTGAATAATAGATTGCACTTTGAATGCGCCCAATGTTAGCGACATTATAAGGTACTGATTTTTCTTTAGTATAAGGATTCCTCATCATGTTACCAATTTTATTTGTTAAACTTTCTTAAAGCTTCACTATTTGTTTAAAACATGGTTTGGTTTGTGTTTGAGCTAGTAAAATACATATACAAACATAAAATATTTTGCGAACAAAATTTCTATATTAAATACTACCAGAAATTTCAATAAGTTTTAAGGAGATTTTTTTTAAAATTTAGCTGTCAAGGCAACATTCCGAGGCAATGATATGACTCAATACCAAATTGAAACAAAACTTCCAGGGAGCCTAAATGAAATGGGTCGTCAGGATGTAACTTTTCTTGAAATTAAATTAAAGGTCTTTTGATTGAATAAAATGTCATCGATTAAAACAAATGTTATGCTTGTAGTATACAATTTTATAAAACATCCCTAAGGGATTGTAGTTAAAGTTAATGCCTAATACTTGCATGTAATGGAATTTGCGCAAACTTAAAAAGTTAAGTAGTTGTTATGGTATGACCAGTTATCAGTTACCAGCAATCAGTTATTACGAGCAGATACCCTTCGTAACAGATTAAATAAAATTCCAACAATAAAATATTAGTTAAATATTTGTGGTTTCCATGTTATCATTATTTTTTCCAATTTTCTTTCAAAAGCACCAATTCAACAGCATTTTGAAAAATAAAACTTAACATACTGTATAGTATGATTGTTAACATGATATAAATAACCTATGAGGATTACCGAGTTCAACCCTAGCAGAAGCTTTTTTTTTACAGTTCTTACATTCATTGCTATAACATCCTTGAAAGCATAATGAGCAATCGATTTCTTTTCCTTTTTTCAGTTTTGTAGAAGTTTACATACGTTCTGAAAGGGTTTACTACTAGAAGATCTTGTGTAAAATATCTGTTTCACGTAAACATTTAATTTTCTCTTGTGCGAAGAATGCAAGCTATGTATCGCCGGGTTGCATACGGAATGTCCTACATACTCGTCAGAAAAATATCTGACATATCCTACATGCACGCCAGATATCAAGACGGAAGGACGTATATGCACAAGTTGGGAAAAGTAAGGTTTTTGAAGCAAATGAAACTTTGATAAATTCTGCACATTTTGATGTACTCATCTTAATATTTTGACTATTATCACGGGCTGAAAAAACAAATCGAAAATATTTAAATGAATCTTCTCGTACGTTTTAAAATTAATTTTTGTTTCAACAAAGTGATTTTATTTTCCACTTTTGTTTTATTTAAAAACAAGATCCTTTTTACTATTCAAACCACATTAGACTGGCATTTATAACCTTTTTGAGCTTGCCTTAGACAACCATGGAAATTGTTTGACACACAACTTTGCTTTGCTTTCCTGTAAAATATTAATTTGTGCATGTAGGACATTCCGTATTGAAATCTGGTGAGCATGTAGGATATGTCAGAAAATTTTCTGACGAGCATGTAGGACATTCCGTATACAACCCGTCGATATGCAAATTTCAATAAGTTTTCGACTTTATTAAGTTGAAAAGCTTAGTGCATAAATATGGAACTTATCGTCCATTTTATAATTAAACGACGTTCAGAATAAGTTACATTCAACAAATGGACACCTACTTGTAGGCTAGTGTTTTTAAAAATCCTATATAACTATTCAATACTGGCCAATTTTAATATTAAGTAGTTACCTTACCCGAAATCATAACAGAGAATAGGTAATTGATGCGTATTAATGTTCCAACTTATTTAGCCCAAACCAAACCATAAAACTGCATTTGGAACAAAACTTACAGCTCTGGCCACGTGTATTAGTAAATATCCGAAATTACCTGCAATAATCCTGGACTTCCATATCAATAATCTTTGATGATTTGCGCATTATTTTACCATCTATAAGGTTATTTTTAATCTGATATTCATACATATACGGAGATGACATGTCCGCATTTTGTCGGTTAAAATACTAAACGTGGAACAATTGCAAAACCAAAAAGAGACACCCTAAAAATATGGAAATGTCATGCTTATGTGATTGCTAATACAATTGATGAACTATTTACCATTTACACGTCTTATGTCATAAATAATGTATATCCTTTTATCTAGCGTTGTATAATGCAAGAATTTCATTTTGTCACGTTGTTTTCAGTGCTGTTAGCTAAATCTGGTTTGTAGCCCTGCAAAAATCTAACACTTTGGATAAGGGATTCTAAGCTACTATCGTTGCGTTACAACTACCTTAACTCACGTGTTTCTATCTGCTTCTCCAACGTGTTATGCGGGTCTACTAGGCGAAGTTAAAATTGTGATAAGTAGTCCATTAAGTTTGATCAGAGCTTATGTTAAATTTGGTGCGATAGCAATTGCAATTTTTTCCTCAAGCCAAATTCTGGCAGGTATTTTTTAGTTTCGACCAAACAAATTTGCACTTAAAATAAACCGTAATAGTTTTCATTGTAATTTACCGTTGTTTCTGGGAATTTATTTACCTGTTTTGCTAAGTTATTGCCATATTATAGTAAATAAACTATATCGCCTTAAAATCTAAATTTAATGCCATTGATTTAACTTTTAACTGATTTAAAGACAACACAAAAATTAAAACCAAATACTGGACTGGCACCAATAAAAAGCTTCTATTGTGGAAGTTCGGTCATTAAAACATCAACAGTTTTTATATAAGTTGTTCATTTTAAAGAACATTTTTTAAAACTACCTAAGTATTAGAAATTTTAATTTTTTTAATTAAAGCATACTAACTGGATAATAAAAACTTTACTCCAGTGGGTATATTAAAATGACCGCTACAATATTTAATATATTTGTACTTATTTCAATTAAATTCCAGAGGGGCTTTAGTTCAGCATTTTCAACCGTACTTTCCTTTTATGTGGAACGCTTCACGATTTTGCGTGTCATCCTTGCGCAGGGGCCATGCTAATCTTCTCTGTATCGTTCCAATTTTAGTATATGTATTCCGAAGAATACGTACTTTCCTTTTACAACTGATACCAATTGTCTCGTAAATATTGTGCTATCTACATCCACCTAGCATATTTTAAGTAGAAATGACGTAATAATCAATGACCTATTTCAAACCTACACAATACATACTGTGGCAGGGTTAAGTTTTAAAATATCCAATGTCCACCTAAGTACTCAAAGTGATGTCATAATTATGCAAACTAGTTATTTCAGTCTTACTTCTAAACACACAAATTGTCCAACTATATTTCTTCTTCTAACCAACGAACACTTAATTGAAAGTTTGTATGCGATCCAAAACTCTGGCTTTAGCACTTCTGATCAAGTTCTCTTTTTTAACCACGTTTCATCCTTAGACCATTCAAATCTGTTTTATATTACTCATTTTATAAACCATCTGCCACGCCATAACATAAAGCCTTTTTCATTCCGTCCTGATATCTTACGAAACGGAAAACATGGTTGTCTACGTAGTATGTTATTTTTGCAATGCTGGCAATGCACAGCTCATTCCAGTCCAACAATCATCTCTGCAATCTCTTCAAAAACAGTTTTATTGATGAATTCAAACGGGCATGGTCAAAGTGTTTCAGTTTCATTTCCGTTTCAGGAATTTTTAAATTCATTGCCTTCTAATTTGATACCCGAAAAATCATGCTGGGAAGGATTTGCTAGTTATAATAACGGGCTAAAAGCTCTCCTAAGCAGTTTATCAACATGTAATCGGAAAAAAATAATTGCAATAGTATCAGTCCAGGAAGCACTAAACATAACAATGACACTGTTTGAAACCTCATGCACCAAGGCAAACATGCCACTTGCAGCTTCGAATAACAATAAAGCCACTCTTGTTTTTGGAACAGATTAATATATTGAACAAACTCAAACTCTTTCAGCTCGGATTCATGTATGACAGAAATGTAGCAACAGTGTTGGGATGCGTGTACTACAATCAGTATTCTGCCAACGATCCCACAGTTTTTACAATGATTCACTGGAATGCGTGGCTTGTCTTAATATTCACTTGTCTTGTAATATCATATATTGCTTAACGTCCTATTAAAGGATTTTGCGTAATAAAATTTGGATTTGCATGAACGTTAATTTAAACCAGATTGATCGGCGCTTACTTTCAAGTTTCCTTGTACCGAATGCCCGACTAGGAGTTGTACATCAAAGTTACATTTCATCTGACAGCACACTTCTTCGGGATATCCCAATAACTTGGTCTGAGGCAATTGAATCGGGATTTAAAATATGGTCGCCCCAAAAAGACATAATTAAGTTTGCATATTACATCTTATTACTTAAACGTGTTAAAAATGATATTGAAACATATTTAAATGGTCACAATGTAGACAGCTTCTATTCGTCTGAAGAAGTTCCAATCACAAATATTAGTTATTCGACTCGAAGGAAAGTCGGGATTTATAGCAGTTCGGAGGAGAACTTAAATCCTATTAACTTTGTTCGAATAAATAGAATTTTGGTGGATAATTATATAGTATGTTCAACGCTTCGAACAATTATTTTACAAATTATCAGCATGTAAGTTTAAGATTTTCTGGTTACATGTCAAAACGAGCTCATTTAATTTTTACTAAATGGATAGAAACAACAGA
Organism: Entomobrya cf. arborea Gr-Col-00668; assembly: GCA_034699025.1. Classification (NCBI taxonomy): domain Eukaryota; kingdom Metazoa; phylum Arthropoda; class Collembola; order Entomobryomorpha; family Entomobryidae; genus Entomobrya; species Entomobrya cf. arborea Gr-Col-00668. The sequence continues at coordinate 11,830 of JAQIWN010001135.1, forward strand.
GTTTCAGAAAATTGAAAGGCTTGCTAAGAATTTGGAATCGCAACTTAAATACTTAAGTGGCTCAAATGTCATTTATCTTAATAAAGTAGTGCTTCCTCAGGCAATGGACTCAAAATCTATTGTTGGATTGGCTTGCTATGCAATGTTTAGTGTGAATTTTGCTATATTATTTATTTGGCTACTGATCGCGCTCGGTTTCTTTTTGAAGGGAAAGATGTTTTTGCTTTATTTAGTAGTATTGCAAAAATTTAGAAAAGGCTTTAATAAAGACCTCAAATAAATTCAACATTTTGCCGGATTTATTTACTTGTCGTTTGAATCGTAAAACTTCGTTTATCTAACAAACGTAGGCAACATATATATGGGATAGGTAATCATATCTAATTTATATTCGATAAAAGTCTGAGAAAAAAATTACTGAGTTCTTCTATTTTTCTATAATGCATTTTTGATGAAGATATTTTAATTAGTATATCCATTCATAATTTAAAGACATTGTTTGTCTTTCACATAAAATATATAACCATTTTTAGGTGAAGGAATTTTTCCTAATATTGTTTTAGACGGTGTCGTTGAGATAAAAAGTAAAATTACAGGAATTCGTTAACCACTTTGAAGTTTTTATTTGACTTTGCGAGTTTCTTTATTTCGAACCTTATTAATTTACACTTTAATTTAAATTTTGTCTGAAAAAGTAATACACGTTAAAATTCATAAATGTTCAAAAATAAAATTGAGTAATTATTTACTGTTAATTGACAATTGTTTTTAAGTAAATCACTGCTTTAGTTGGAATCCGTAAAAAAACTGTTTTCCGCAAATAAAGTTCGTACTTCATTTAATGGCCATTCCATTGCATTTTTAGGATGCTTAGCAAAACAACAAGTACAAAAAGTGTTGAAATATCAGCTATAAGATATAGTCACATAAAATTACATCGTTTTTTATTTACTACTCAACTCAAATCGACTTGGTCAAGAAAGTACCATTTTTTTAACGTTATGATACTAAGGATTCGAGAAATATGCAAACCGAATGTCGAGTATGTATTATTTAATGTTCCACCATATTTATTTACACACTATGTCTGTTTTTCAGTTTATTACATAGTGCGTTTCATAATATCGTGCGCGCCATTGATCTTAAATAACTTCTCAAATAATGCTCTAAATTACTTATACCTTTCAGCATTGTATAGCTAAGAGTTTAGCTTAATACGGTGCTAAAGCATTGCCAAATACATACCATTATTTGCTAGTTACAGCCCGGATTCGAACCTTGGTGGATTGCACCGAAAAACCTCAAGAGTCTTAAATCTAGTTTCTCAATTTTGAAGGCTTCTCCACAAACATGGTTAAGAAACTATTCGACATTGTTTTTTGTACATATTAACCAAGTATTCTGCGAATAAACAAATTATATCATTGACCCCCCTGTGGCAAAATTAGTATAGAGGAGAACGAAAGAAGTGGACGACTCGAAAGCCACGTGAATGAACGAAAGCGCAAGAAAATAGAAATCATTATAAAATAGTCTAAAAGAATTGTGGTTCGTGAAGTAGCACAAAACGTTAAGCTACTATTTAAAAGTCATATGAATATAGCACATAATATATTGACACTGTTTTTGAGTAATGCTAGCTCGTTTTCTCGAGTTCGACATCTTATGAAAGGTAATTGCGCAAAATCGACTTAAACGGAAATCCTGAACCCTGTCGTCCAGAAAATTCATAAACAACTAATATTACATCCTTTAATTGAACTAATGCTGAAGTATACATTTTTTTACATTTGTGACACAAATTTTCAATGCTTTGGATCGAATGAGTGCAACAATAAAAAATATTTCAATGATGATTGTACAGCACCAAAATACATAGAGCGCTTGCAATCGTTGAAAAATCCAAGCAACAAATTATTTTTTCGTACATATTGTCTCAATGAATTAGCCAAATTATTGCTTCCGGTTTGGGCAGTTTTTTTCTGTTTTTGTTATTTCAAATTTGCCAAAAAATATTTTAAATAAACATATTTTACACATTCAAAAAATTAGCTTCAGCATATTTTTTGCATGTGAAATTACTTGTGTGTCCATTCTTGACAGTTTGTCAATGATAAAGCTTCAGTGACTAGTTCCACAATTAAACAATATTCTGGTTTATCCATGGCTTTCCAAATTGCAAAGTTCAACATCAGCGACACTCCTTTCTGACATATTTTGAAGACCAGACATTGGCATTCCAAGAGTCCAAACACGTAGTCGCCCAGTGTCCACACTGTATTGAACGATTTAAACAAGGTCAGAGCACTTACAGCTGTCATACCGGAACGGCCTCGCGTAAACATGCCAAAACCTTCAGACCCGAATACCATAAAGTCCAAACATTATGGCCCGAAACCTTATAGCCCTTATGCGTCAAAATGCGCGATGCCAAACAACCCAAGCCATAAAAATGCCATTGATAGTTCCTTCATGTTACAAATTGGCTTAAGATATTATTTTGTCGTAAGTAAGGAACTGTAGCCATTCATTATAACATTATCACTCAAACGTACCGACCATAATATTTTCCTTGGTTTCTGTGACGCAACATCGTTAGTAACTAAAACCACTATAAAATCTATCTCACATATTATTAATCAACAAAGTCCGGACTAAGTTGCGTTCAACAAAATTGAAACCTACTTTTAGGCCAATGTTTTATAGATTCCGTATAACTACTTAATACAGACCAAACTTAGAAATAATAAGATATCTAACCCAAAATCAAAATATCTATCATAAATTACCGCGATCGTTCAAAATTCGCAGAATATTAGGCTTTGACGATTTGTGTATTATGGCTATTATATTTATATTTTATATTTGTTATTATGACATACATAAATATGCAAACATATCTTCATGATTGTACAAAAACTGACGTTTCCACATTTTGTCGGTTAAATGTTGGACCTGGAACGTTTGCAAAATCAGAAAAAAATTAACCCTAAATATTGGAATTATCATGTTCATGTGAGCAATAATACAATAAATGAACTATTGCCTAATAACACGTGTAAGGACATTTAATAATGCAAATCCGTTTATCAAATGCTGTATCATAACTTCAATTTTGTCACGTTGTTTTCCCTGCTGTTGGCTAAATCTGGGTGTAGCTTTGCAAGAATATAACAAGTTGTATAAGTAGCGCTAACGAAATACCATTACGGTATAACTACCGTGACGCACGTGCTCCTATCTTATCAAATGTGTTATGTAGGTCCATTATAAAAGTTTTGATTATGATAAGTAGTTTTTGAAAAGTTTTAACAGACCCTATGTTCAACTTAGAACAGCCCTTTAACAGTGGTTCTCAAGCCAACTTTCTGTCGAACATTTTTTAAATTGAAACATGAACAGTTTTCTCTAAATAGTGTGAATTCTATAAAACCTTTACGCGAGCAGCGTCAGTGTTTGAAATTCTTGATTTTTTTTGATTAGGGCATATCAAAGATTATCGTATGGGAGTTGCATAGATAGAATTTAAGCAGAAAATAATTCAAGCAATATAAAAACTATTTTTGTCACAACTTAAGTATTTAAAATATTTTCCCCATTGTGTTTTCTGAAATGGCCGCTAAACTTTTTATTGTGCTTGTATTTAACTCAAATATATTTCATAATGTCTTTAGTTTACCAATATTTCAACCCTACTTACCTTTTAAATTGAATACTACCAGTCTCGTAAATATTGTGCTATCTTCATCAACCCAGCATATTATAAATGCAAATTACCTATCAATCAATAACATCTTGCACACTTATACAATACATAGTGTAGCAGGTCTAAATTTCAAAATATCAGAAACCAACCGAGGTACTCCAAACAATGTCATTAATATGCAAACTGGCTATTTCCGTCTCACTTCTAAACACACAAGTGGTCCAATTATATTTCTGCTTCTCACAAATGACAATTTAATTGAAAGTTTGTATGCAATCCAAAACTCGGGCTTCAGTACTTCTGATCAAGTTCTTTTTTTTAACCACGTTTCATCCTTAACCCTTTCAACTCTGTTTTATATTACCCAATTTATAAATCATCTGCCATGCCATAACGTACAGCCTTTTCATTCCACTCTGATATTTTACGAAGTTGAAAACAAGGTGGTCTACGTACTATGTTATTTTTGCAATGCTGACAATGCACAACTCATTCCATTCCAACCATCAACTCTGCAATCTTTACAAAAATCAGCTTTATTGTTGAATTCAAATGGATATGGTCAAAGTGTCTCTGTTCCGTTTCCGTTCAGGGAATTTATAAATTTATTGGCTGCAGATTTGATGCCTCACAAGTCCTGTTTGAATGGTTTCACTAGTTACAAAAATGGACTAGAACGTCTTTTAAGTAGTTTATCAACATGTAATCGAAAAATAATATTAGCTTGATCATCGGTTCAAGAAGTACTTAATTTATCAATGACTTTGTCGGAGCCTACATTTGTACCCAGGCAATCATGGCACTTGCAGCTTCGAATGACATCAAAGTCATTCTTGCTTATGGAACAGTTTGATTTTGTGAACAAACGTGAACTGTACCAGGTCGGTTTCAAATATGACAGAAATGTGGTACAAGTTTTTGGGTTGCGCATATTATAACCAGTTTTCCGCATACGATCCCACAATTTTCACTATAATTCACTGGAAAGTTTGGCTAGCATTAATAATTACTTGTCTTATAATATCATATCTTACTAAAGATTTTCTTACAGGAATTTCTATACTAAAAATTTGGATTTGTATGGAAGTCGATTTAAGCAAGATAGATCGGCGCTTACTTGCAAGCGTCCTCGTACCGATCGCCTTACTAGGGTTCGTACATCAAAGTTACATTTCTTCAGACAGTACACTTCTTCAAGATGTCCCAATTACTTGGGTACAGGCACTTGAACAGGGATTCAAATTATGGACACCCCACAGAGAGTTAAATGAGTTTGCATATCAAAACATATTACCTAAATGTGTTAGAGACGAAATCGCTGTACATTTAAACGGTCACAAGCTGGGAAACTTTTATGCGACTGAAGAAGTTCCAATTACAAATATTAGTTATGCGGCTCGATTTATGGCGGAAAGGAAAATAGGAATTTATAGCAGTTCAGAGGAGTACCTAAATCTCATCAACTTTGTCAGAGGAAACCGAATTTTGGTTGATAATGCAATTGTATGTTCAACGCTTACAAATTCCAACCTCACAAATTATCAACACATAAGTGTAAGATCTTCTCGTTACATGTCAAGTAGAGCTCACTTCATAATTACTAAATGGATAGAAACAGGAGAGTTTCAGAAAATTGAAAGGCTTGCCACGAATTTAGAATCGCAAGTCAAATATTTAAATGGCTCAAATATAATTTATCTTAACAATGTGGCGCCCCCTCAGCCAATGGACTCAAATTCGATAGTTGGATTAGCTTGCTATGCAATGTTTAGTATGAATTTATCCATATTATTTATAAGGCTTATGATCGCGCTCGTTTTTTTTCTGAAGATTAAAGTGTGTCTGCTTTGCTCTGTACTATTGAAAATTTTTAGAAAACGCTTTTACAATGACTTTCAGTTAAATTAACAATTTGCCGGTTTTAGTAACTCGTTAGTTAAAAAGTAACACTTTATAACCTTACTTCGGAAGTATATGAAGGTAGACAAATGTAAAATGTCTGGGTTTGTGGTGTTATCACGATGAATTTATGCATAAGCACTAGAGAAATGTAAATTTATCAACTGTTTCGTCTAAACGGGCTTATACTAGTAGCTAGGTTTAATTCAATTAATTAAGCAACTTATATTTAATCATGCTATTTACTTTAATTTGTTGTTTTTTTGAAATATTAAATGATCGTTTTAAAGTAAAAAAAAAAATTTTTGATCAAAATGAATTTTACATTTTTACAAGAGTAATGGCAAGTCCCATTTTTCGCAACCGTTTTTATTTTGAAATATTAAATCCGCATTAGAGTTACAGATGAACAAGGAGATCGTTAAAAGTATGTCCAAATAATCATTCTTCCAACTTTGGGACCTTATGGATTTTAAAAAACTCAACTTGGTATCATTGCGGTAGACCATAGGATTCTAAATAGCAATAAAATTTCTTCGTACTCAAATCTCTACTTTCACACACAAATTTTCCAAACTTACGAGCAAAGAGATGTGAAAGAAAAAAAATGTGCATTCATATTTATCTGGAAAAGTAATGTCTGTTTTGTGGGAAAAGATTTAAAAAAACATCAGATGAATAGGCCACTGACACAAATTGAGTAATCATAAAAAAAATAGAGCCAATCTGCATTTTTTACAATACCCACTACGTAATTAAGTTTTTAATTAATTTTAAAGGTCAAATGAAAAAATTCATACAGGAATCAAATCCGATATTGTATTATCATTTATTATATAAAGTAATATTATTAGTACTAGTAAAATGTAACACAATTTTATTTTTGTTCAAGATAAGCATAGAACCAGCAAGTTTTTATTCAGAATTTAAATTAATTTGCATTCAGTAAATTTCATTGACGAACACGCTGACCACTCCGAGTGACTGGAAAGTATTCAATAAATTTATTCGAATAATAATAACCGCAGAAATAAAATCACATGTTAAGTACTGCTTTTTGTTTTTCGTTGCACATTAATAAAAACAACATTTTCTTCTTCTGCTTCTAATTTGAACAAAAACTTTCAAACTAGTTGAAACAATTTTTTAAAATTTATTTGACCAGTGTGGAAAAAAGTGCAAAACGTTTTTAAAATTTTCCACACAGATGAAAACAGATAATGATAAAAGCAAGCCAAGTCCTGGAATGAGACGTAAAATAATAGCTGCTGTTTTTTTTTCCAGTATTTCCGAATGTGTAACATTTTGGTTGTGTGACGCCACAATTATTTTAATATGGACGTTTAATTTCAAAACAAACATGTATTTAAGGTGCTTTTGCTACCACTCAAATATGCCAGTGTCGAAAAGGTACCCTACTCGATGAATAAACTTTGGTTGAAAGTATCCCATCAATTTATATCCCTAGAAAATCTCAAGTATTTTGTCCTTTCCCAAAAAGCTTGTTTTTCCCATTTTTTTGAGAATTGTATGGAGTTTTGTTGCTGTTTCTTTGTGCAATATAACGGCAGACTTGTTGCACTTTTTCATATGAAAGTTTAAAATTGTAGAAATCTTTTCGACAAATCCTTGTCCGTGTTCAGGGAACATTGCAGAGTTATAAATATAGTTCCATTCCTGCCTAGACATGTCATTTTTCAAGTAAATCAAATCAAACCAAGTCCTACAGTTCCCAGTGGTCGCAACCAGATTATGAACACATACCACAATGCAGAAGTCACTGGAAATTTTTCGTGCGAATAGATAGGTCCATGCTCTTTCAATAGCTTATCTAGTTTACTTGAGTTAAAATAATACTCCTTAATACAAGGTATTGACTTAGATTTGTTACAATTATCATATGTTTGATACATTAATCGTTTTTAAACTGAATTTATTTTGTTCCTGATGCATGTAGTATTTTAAGATTAATGTGTACTTTAAGAATAAAAAAAGTTGTAATTATTAGGATTGTGATATGAACACTGATTGTGGCCAACTTCTCATTTTAATGATTTTTGTAGTTGCTCATGGGATTTAAAGTTCCACGGAGCTATATTATTTATCATGGTAAACCTCAAAATGAAGAACTAATTTATCTGTGCGCATGCACTGCTTAATGAAGAATAGCTTAATTCTAATTTTTATTGTTTTTAGTCAGGAGTGTAAAGATTAAAGGTAGTTTACGTTAGAAGTGTACAATTGGACAAATGAAAATTGAATTCAATCATTGAAATTCTTCTTTTTTCAACTAAAATATGAATAGTTTTTTCGACAATTAATGATTATTATGCCATCTGCAATAATTTGTGTCTCATATCTACCAACAAAAGCTTTATTTTTAATTTGACCTTCAGTTAGTCAGAGATAATAATATTAATGTAATGCTCCAAACAACGAGAATTTTTTTTTTTTCAGCATATTTTGTTAGTTTTGTCACACCGTTTATGCTTATCAGCTGGTTTTTCGATTAAATATTCAGTAATAAACTTAATACTTCCTTAAAACAAAGTAAACTAATAACCTGTTTTACTTTGGATTATTTAATTATTGTTATTAAGAAAAACATCAGTATTTGGAAATGATGAAAACCCAAACTAATTTTCATATGCACCATTTATACCTGTGCATCTAGATGCTTCAAGCCTTTAATAAGTTGATCAAATGAAATAAGACGGGCAACAAATCACCGCAAATCAAACCTTTATTTTGATTATTGTGTTTCAACAATCACAATTTATATTTACAATTCATTTCGTTTTATGTAGTTTAGTTGGTTTATCACAAATTTATCAAATGCAATTGCCTATTGGTTTAAATTAAGTAAATGATTTGAGAATCAAAACTTAATTCGTCCAATTCGTTCAACTGCAAAAGTTTAAATAATTTTAAGTTCAATATTTTCATGTAGTTGAAGCCACAATATGTTGGTTCTATAAAACTAATTAAGTATATTTGATGTAAGAACAACGTTTTGTTATAAATCAAAACAACTTACTTAAGTTGAACCGTAAAAATTGGTCGTAAACAACCTTAGTTCCTGTTTGAAGATTTAATGAAATCAATGGAAAACTGGCAAAACAATATTTAGAAGAGTGTGTTTCTTATTTGGAAAATTACAACATTAAACTGATTATGAGTTTAAGGGAAAGAGTTTTGAAACTACAAACCACTAATATAAGAATTATTCATTAGATTTATTGTCATGCTTAATCACAATGCTCTTACAACTGAAAGTATGTGTTTTTGTAATAAAATCGTGAATTCAACTTCAGAATTTGTTTTTAAATCCGAAAATTTTACATTCGGATATTACATATTTTCCTGTTTCATACAAAATAAGTTTCGAATTAGATTCAAACTGAACTATGTCAATTCTATTTTAATTACTACATTGCCCTTTCTAGTGTAAACATGTTTGTTTTTAAACTTTGTTTCAACGGACTTCGTATTTTCTTACTTAACCTTGTCCCAATTAGTCAGTAAATTAGTAGTTAATATATTTACTGTTAACTGCTCACTTGGTTATCAAAAGTATAATCTTAAGAAGTATTTCCTTGAACGTAAGGAAAATTCATGCCATGGATTTTTTTAGAGAACTTAGTATAATGTAATCATATAAAACACAAGGACGTTTAAAAAGCACTGGTGATAATTACTTTTAATTAAATATTTAAAAATTACAGTTAGTGGAAACATACACAGGTATACATTGCAAACTTCTAGTTTTAGTCTTCTATTTGACATAAAAGACTAAATAAATAATAAAAATATAATATAATATAATTAATAATTCAATATACTAATTACGATGTAAATTTTTATAACCATTTATTTTAAAACTCATGAGCAATTTTTTTTAAATCATAGACACGAAAAGAATTTCAAGAGATAAAAATCCAGCGAACCCTAAATCCACGCGTAAGGCCTTTTTCTCCTGAAGAAAAAATCTGTGGTTCTTTTTCGAGAAGTAAAATAGTTAACCAGAAATGAGTGCGGACGTTTCATATATGCTGATATATATTTTTAGGACGTTACCGAATACAATCATTTTACTGGCATGGTATGTATCAGCATGACAGAAACTATGATACTAAGACATGTAATGTACGACTTAATAACTCCAAATTTATCTCTGATGTACTGCAAAATGTTGAATGTTGTTTAGTTCAAACGCTTTTTTACTGTTGTTTTTTTGGTACTTATTTCAACTGCTCAGTTCCACTCTTTACTTCTTAGTGATAAGAATATTTTAAATAGCCATTTTTCGATCGTCCAACATTGTCATATGATACCTCCAACACATATCACGGAAAGTGTTCAGAAAAATAACTAATTCCTTTCTCGTGATTGTTGATGAGGCATAAATAGAACAAAGGAATTCAAATTTAAAATGTTATAATGACTTATAATTAAAAATTAAATGATTATTAAAACACGAGTTGAAAAATTGCATGAAAAATACTTATGATGATCCGTGAAAATTGACTGGCTAAAAACAATTTATTTTAAATGTTTTAAAACAGTTTTATAACCAAGCTTTCCTGTTTTGCCTGAAATTTTGTTATTTTGATGATTACAAATGTAATGGAGACAATTTGTCAACATGAAACTCTATCTTATAGTCAAAACATCTTGTTGATCATAAACAACTTAAAAATTAAAAATATTGTTACTACACAGTTGAGTGGGTAGGTCTTTTTCAACTAAGCTGATAATAACTTAATGTTCTTTGTCAAAATAACATTCAATTATATTATGTAACTTGGAACAATTATCTATCATGCTTGAATAATAACCGATCTATCCTTAAAATTTTAATCAATTCAAATCAATTAATCAAGTGAGAAAACAATTTATTCGAATTTTAAACATGTCAAAATAGAAAAACAAACAACAGTAAATAACAGTTAAAGTAAATTATAAGTCTGTGTTTCTATATTATTTAAATAATTGAGCACTTCTTTCCAAGCAGCAAGTATTTGGCGTTTAATTGCCCGATAAGTTCCGCCTAGCACGCATAATGTTATTGTTCCCCTGACAATAAACAAAAACACCCATAAACTTCATCGCAGTTCAAAATTAGTAAGCAACTGATTAAGACGTATGATCACGTATTCACGTCAACATCACAATATTTTTGCGACATATTAGTAAAAATGATTCTCACGGGCGATTTTCTCGTTACACTTCAAAAAGCTAATGAAATATCCCCATCAATTTGCGGTCAATTATTTCACTTCAACACAGATGATCAGAAGTTTTCTGTACTCGAAAACAAAAGCTCCAGACTTGGATACAAAAGTCGCTGGATGCTACTTCTTTGCATTTCATTCACCTTTGTAGTCCGATTTATAAAATTAATGTTGTCTGGATTTAGTGACGATGATTCAAGAGCCAAATTGTTTGAAACTTACATGTGTATCATGATGACTTTCACAACTCTAATGGCTGCGGAGCG
>JAQIWN010001136.1:0-22921 GCA_034699025.1 Entomobrya cf. arborea Gr-Col-00668
TACAAGAAAGTTACCATTGATTCAAGGCGCTTATTTTTCTAGGGTCGGGCTCTCGCACGAACCAACTTTTCTCGTACTATATAAAAGCACACTATATGGCAATATAACAATTGTGTAATATGTACAAATGTGGCATAGTCATAGTCATAAGTACTGTCAAGTGTGTGTAAATTCTCATAATGCAAATCGTTCTAAAAGTCCTTGTCTCAAAAAGGCTTTAAACTGGAAATTCGTAGCGTAGGAAGTTGTAGCGTTGAGTTGCGTAAAACATTAGCTACCATGCCAACGGCTACATTTGACATAACTCTCTTGTGAACATAATTACCTTTTCAAGGTAGTCTGGATTGTATTGTGAATTGTAATGATGATATAAGCTGAATCATTACTCATCATCAAATTTTAACATAGTACATGTTTATAAGTGTGTATAATGTGGGGAATGTCGCTTGCCGTTGCGTTATGCCATGCCATCCACATATACATTCCATGTTTTTAAAAAAAAGCTCACATTTTTCACAATAAACTTTACTTCTGTTGCGTTGCATGTCATGCAATAATAATGGGAGCTCTACATTTTATTGCTTTTAAAATGACGCTAGCGCGTTATGTCTGTATTTTTGAACCGTGGAAATATGTTAATGTTAAAATATTCCCGTTCCCACAGTGACATTCCTTCACAATGTCAATTTGCACCTGCTCAATAATGTTACACGGTGAACAAATATATGTACGTCAAAAAGAGCACTGAATACATGGTACATAGAATAGACACAGACACAACCTTCCCCACAGTTAACACAACTGACTCATAACATTTCTTATCCTTGTCAAATGCAATCATGCGTCACTCCTTGGCTGTTACTTAGTAGTAGTCACACAAGAGTAATATAATATCTAGATATACCTGTGAAGTTACTCAAACAAATATCAAAAATATACATTGGTAACGACTTGAAGGATACAAATCATCTATTTCCAGTGGATTTTTTGAAACTGATTGTTGGTTGGAAATGGATATCTCCATCCCATTTTTCAACCTCACATTATTTACTGTTATGTGCTCACCTACCGTGTGAAAATCATCTCTCTATAATACTTTTTCATGAAAACATGTTATGTTTTTTTGTGAACTGTGAGTAGGGTTCTCTAAGATCCGAGAGTTTAGAAAGAAACATTTCAAAAATGTTTCCGCATGAAAAAAGCGAGTGAAAAAAGGCTTGCATTCTTTCTTTGAGTTACTTTTAAGAAGTCTTGTCCAGTGATCCGTTTGACTTTCCTGCAATTGTTACTATTTCTCTTTCTTATGTAATCTTCAATCTTCTACTTTTAATTTTAAAAGTGAAATACCTTTTCGGAAATGTAATGTGTACAAAATATGAAGAAGTAAAGATTTAAAGTGTGTTTGCTATTGCTACAGTGTGTGTCATCATCATCTAGAAGTAAATTGTAAGTTTCTTTGATATACAAACTTCTTTGAAAGCTTGTTACCTTCTGAAGAGTTGTTTGTTTTTAATTTACAAAAAAAGGTTCATTCTATTCGGGCCACCAAAAAGCAGGCATTTTCTAGTTAAACGTTTTCGTGTACGCTTAACTGTTTCGTAACTTTGTAACATACGTTGTAGTTGTAATTAAAAGAATATTTTTAAGTTTATAAAATTTACTGATGTACATAATATGGGAACATACATAGTTCAATTCATGATTATATTTATATAACTTACAGGCAACTAATTTCTAAGAGTGCATATTTTACTTATACATTCTTAGACTAATTTATCTCGATATTTCAATTTAAATGTATCTGATTAGCAATTGGACAAAAAGTTGATACTTTTTCCCCTTTCTTTCTTTTTTGTGAGTGCAATAAAAAGTGAAGAGTTTGAATTTGATTATGATGCTTTTGCTTTTTCTTGTTAGTTGCGAAAAACGAGAAGTAGTAAATGAGCTGGATTCTTATTTCTCTGTTTTTGTTTCCAGTAGCTCAGCTCAGTTTTCTAACAGTTTTTCAAGCAAGAAAGCATATCACGTCCAATTACAGAAGTTTAGTTTGTAAATTACTTGTTCCACTTAATTTCCCTAGCTAAAGACTTCTTTCCTAGTCTCATAAAACACACTTGATCGAGTCAGTTTTGCTGTGTTTTTTTTTCTCTTCTGTAAAAATCCAAAAACTCCATATATATTGTTCACACGAATATGTGAATTAGGAAAGGGATCATATCATGATGATTATAGCTCTTGGCAAATTTCACGCAAGTTTCTCATAAAGTTCAGAGGAAGGGTTGAAAAATATATAATTCTATTTTCTAAAATGTCTAGATATACATTCTTACAGATAGGAAACCTTTTTTTTACACATGATCATCTTAGGCCAGGATTATTATTATGTAATATGAAGGTACATACTTTTTTCTATACTTTTCACATTTCATGCAGTACTCTTCTTTTTTCACTAACTCAACAAAATCTATAGGATTTTAGTTAGTTACACAATATCTTGGTTCATACAACGGGATAATATCTTTGACGATTGTAGTGACTGTGAAAACCCTCTTACTGGCTTTTCAAAATTAACAAGCTTGCCTAATGGGGTTTTATATTGCTCATTCATGCAGTCAGTCGACTGCATAAAAAAATCAAACCCGAGGAATGAGCGTGTGCCCTCATCAAACTGGGTAATGGCATGCCTTCCAGATTATGTTCTCTTAATAATATTAACGCATTTTAGGGGCTGGCTGGCACATTATAGAGTTTCAGTTATGGATAAAGTCCTGATGGGTTGGGAGGAAGAGAGTCGAGACGAGTAGCTTATTTCAGCAGCTTTAACACAAAACGACGAAATGAAGGAGTAAGGAAGTAAGAGAAGCTTTGTTGTAAAAAAAATAGGTAGGAAGAAACAATTTAACGTGTAAACATGAAACTTACAATGCAACCCATCTACTTCTTGAGAGAAAAAAATCGTTCATATATATTCCACGTACATTTTGAAAGAGTCAGTTTCCTTCCTTTCCCTCCGCTTGCCTGAAAAGTTTAGAAATAGAGAAGCGTCTGAGGCTCATCAGAACATGTCTATCATCAGGCAATATATTTACTGGCAACCGTGTCTCAAGAGAATCTCTGGATGCAACATAAGAAGTCCCGATATCCCCAGTTTTCTTCGCTGTTATCAGCACCTTGCCTAACACATTCTATTCTGCTCTCTGACTGAGGAGTAAATTCGACAAGAATGTGTGACTTTTTTCCAAGCAACAAAATCTCTTTGTGTTCGGTTTCAGGTTGTTGGATGCTGCCGAATCCAATTGCTCCTGTCGTCGTCTTAGCAGTATTCTAGAGTGAAGAGTGAAGCTTACGACTTTATACATCCACTCTCAGTTTTGAAGTACCTCTGACAAGGTTTCTCCACGTCGCGTCCGCGACGACGGTGCGGTGGATAAAGCTCAAGACCTACAAAATTTCATCAAAATCTCGGGATACGAGACGAGATACCTAAACATTTTCTGCAAATTACCTTACACTTAAACCTGAACCTGTAATGACACCGACTCCTACGTTTTAATTATTCATTGCTGATACTTAATATTGGAGTGGACAGGAATTGGGAGAATCCTTGGAATAGAAAAGGATAAACTACTGCAAAACATCAGGCTACTCACAGCTAGAATTTTAACATCCAAAGGCAAGTGAATAAAACATCTTTGTTAGAATTGATTAATTTAAGACGGTGTATTCAGATAATGAAGCCCACAAACCTCGCCACCTACATCCGAACCACAAATTTTGTATAAGACACATAAAATATTGAGGATAATATGTTATAACTTCCAAAATAAGGAGTCGAAAGATTTTGTCCAATTTCAGTTAAGATAAGATAAAAAGAACCTGCACCTTATATTAACATTTTTTCATGGTCTACATAACTGTGACACAGAAACAGTCCGAGCCCCGAGCCCGTTGTATAAGAAAAATAGCCAACATAAGATGATTTTATATGAAAGATACAATAGGCTTGTACGTAATAGGTAAACGTTATGTGTAGTCTTATCTTACCGAACTGTCAGGTTAACGTAATGTATGAGTCACAGATAATAGTCACCTGATTATGTGCATTTCCCAGGTAATAATAAGGAGTCAAGTGAACTGAACTCTCATTCAGCTGAAGATAAGTTCATTTAGCCACTCACATGATGTGATGATGAGTTTGCTGAGACTGAGTCCGGTGATATTCATACTTGAAATTGTTGAGAAATAGAAATAGTAATGTTAGTAACTAAACAGTAATTCATTCGCAAGGTTATAACCAACTCATATTTTCGTACAGTAATTGGCATTTTGTTAGTGCTTTATACTTCAATGTCTTTTAAATTGAAAACAAAATCTGGAAACGTTCATTCATTTAGAAACTATAATTCCATAGAATTACCTGTATTACCACTAAACAATTTGAAATATTATCCTAGGAAAATGGGGGAAATAACAGTCAAATGGACAACGGTGTTGATAGACCTCGTTACACTGAGCACAGGTAAGATTTTCCTTGTCTTTTAATCTATTTTTGTTGTATTTTTTGTATCTTATGCTAATAAGTGTCTGGAGTTTAAGCAAATTTTTAACTTAAGTTATGTCTTCCCATTTTATTTTGTATGTTATAAAATCTTTTTAAACGTACGCAGCTGTGAAACATGTACGTGTTTAATATAATCAGTTTAAAAGTTTATTTGGCATTCTTATCGGTTTTAAATGCTGAGATTCTATAAATTTCTTGAATTCATACGCTAACGGTTTTTAGCTTATCACTACACGTGCCTCATCTCTGCAGCATCATCAATCATCTATTTCTTTTGAAACTATCAGTGAGAATATTTGTTATCATGAAAAACCATTTAAGTGTTCAATGCTCCGCTCCCAAGAAAAGAAGTGAAATTATTTTTTAAATTTGTAAAAAGAAAAATACAAGGTTGAGCAATGAATTCTGACAAGTTGACCTAATTAATGTTACTAGAACTTCCACATTGCACCTAAGCCGTTTCTTTATGTGATTGTGTTGTAATTGTAAGATAAAGATGTATAACATATATGTAGCATATCAGTAAGCATAATATTATATTATGGACAATTTTATAAGAACAAAATTGATGCATTTTTACAAGGTTTTAGGAAAAGAAAGATCCGGTCTCCTTTTTTCGCAGTTCTCAATCTCATCCTCCCTTCCTACCGAATTATACATATTTAGGTACACACTGTCAGCAAAGATGTAAATCTAACACGATATATGTACATTACACATTTTCTTAAATTAAAGAATAGAAAACGTCTGACCCAGCTCAGCTTAAATATAAATATGTGACTGTAAATTATCTACTCACTTAGAAATTCAGACAAGTAGTAAATGGATTTGCGTGGGTGTGGCTATATCTGTAGGCTCATGTAGTTTTAATTTGAAATGAACTTTTAATCTGCAGTTTTAATGGAATCTTTCCTCCGTGAAAACGTCATGCATAAATTTCATTGTATAGTAACTTTTAGAAATAACTTAGAAGCACTTTGCATTCGCTGGAGATATTGAAAATTGGCACAACGTAAAACTTTTATGCATAGTTCTGTGTCTGTCACATTTATATTTATAAATACTAACCCTTAAGTAAGGGATTATCTGCAACCGCTGCTGCACACTGCTCTAAAATCAGGTGGGAAAGTATGGTCGAGATCTATTGGAAACTTACTCGAGGGCTAGATGAGACTTAATGCAGGAATTGTGCTTTAATAGTGTTTGATAAGAGTAATCATATTATACTGACAGGTATGTAGACTTGGAATTCTTTTGGTATGGTAAAAACTTGCCCGTGGGGACTCGATTTTTCTTATGGATTACTTTTCATTTTAATATACAATATATTTACATTATGTTAATGGAAGCAGTTTATTGACGTGACGTTATGGTGTTTTTTTGTGGTGGCTCCCATTCAGTGACTCCGATCCATTCCATTGAATAGGACTTCATCTGGTAGAGATTTTCGTTTAGTTTAGTCTTATGTATGATCACCAGTAGTAAAACCAGTATTTTTATGTAATCACAATGATGATGATGATACAGAAAGGAATTTAATAAACTCCATGTACCATTCATACATCTTGGAAATATGTGCGTATTACATGTCGTATTAACCACGAGCCGGAAATTTCAGTTAAACCTCAAAACACGGAATTTTAATAAAAATGAAGCCAAGCAGGAAATCCTTAGTTAATCTCTAAAGTACAGCATGATTAAAAAAGATACTTCAAAAGAATTATAGAAAACTGTTCTACTCATCACACAAGGAAGGGACTAGAAAACGAATGTTGAAAAACATGCATTTGCTTACATGAGAACAGAAAACGCTATGTAGCTATGTGAAAGAAAACGGCTTTTAAAAGATTTTTTTCCTCGTTTATGTCATGTCAATTGTATTTTCTGCTGGTAGAGAAAGTGATAAAGTTACAAAAATAGGAAGACATACAACATCAGGAAAAACATTATAATTCAAAAAAGCTCCAGATTGGTTTGTTTCTTTCATTCATCATTGTAAACATGCCAATATAAATGCCATGCCATCCTTTTTGTTTCCCTTTATTTGAAATTTTAAGTAAAGTTGTTTTTTTATAATAAATGTTCTTTTCATAATTTATTAAAATGAGAGGGAAGGGGATGTGAAATAACATGGATACATTGATACATAATACATGTATGTAGTATGCGTGTATCTTAGAATTATGAAGGAACGGGGCAAAGTGAAACCTACTAAAATGTAATATAATTAAACCGTACTTTTGCAAAAGCACTTCTCAAAATGTAGCAATAAAACAGTACCGGTGAAATCGCGATGTGTAGTAACTTTTTTTTTTTTTAGCTAAATTTCATTTTTTGAGTTAAGACAAGTTGTAAGTAATTAATTTTTAATCATTTTATAGCTAGTAATAATTGTATGCGTTTTTGACGGTGAGATAATTTATGTTTTGTGTAAAACAGTACTTCATCATACTTAATTGTGTGTGTTACGTTACGTAATAGTTAGTGCTAGTAGATCTTTTGAAACACTATATGATGATAATTATATGATATACAAATCATATTGTGATGTGTTCTGTCAAAACTCGTGTTTTTGTGTTTTCTCTGCATTTATGGAAAATTGGATCTTTGGTCCCTCTCTGTCTTCCCTGTCTCTTGTTCATGGGCACATTTCTTGAAAACGATAATGCACACAATTCCTTGATCTGATCTGATCTGACGATACACAGTGGGATGTATTATGGTACTCATTGAAAAAACTACAACACCGTTCCGCCGAGGATTTTTCTGTGCGGATGAGTCAATACGATATCCTCGTGTTTCCCACACCAGATTCAACTCCAAATCACTTGCAGCGACGTGTCTCCTCATCTCGTTTACCACGGTCACTTTATTTGTTCTTTGTTGTTGTTGTCACATACACACACATGTCCCTCTTGTGGTTTATATGTTCCTTTCCTTACTACTGTATTCTAACCCAAATCTCACACAAAATAATCATCTTTATAAAAAAAACTAACTTAAATAACCCTTTAACCGCTAATGTGGCTTGATTTTCATGATAATATGACAATCGTCAGTTTTGGTCGTGCATTTTAACCTTGAGTAAACTTTAAGGATTAATGATCCATACGTTTATATTTACTATTCCCTGCTGCAACGTTACCTAAAGACCTATTTTTTTGTTAAATGTATGTTTTTTGTTGCTTACAATTTGCAATATTGCAATGTGGCTGTTTTGCTGAGATAAAAGTTCATGTTTTAGTGTGAAATTAACCTAATGTTTTATCTGTATTAGATTTCGGCATGTTTCCGATTTTACAGGCATAAAAACATACATAATGTAATCGTTGCACCAAAAGACTAAAGAATCGATCGGGATTAGATTCGTCCTCGATATGGTCGTTCGTAGCTGAGTTGATGGCTTATAAAAGGGTTTTTGCTAATTTCCATTTCCACAGTAATTACAGGTATGTGGGGAATCATTACTCTAAATGGGTTACTCGACACCTACTTTGAACTTTATTGTGCAATCAGTTAGATACATAGTAATTTCACACTTTTGATAACACAGTAGAACACCATATAATTCATTGAAAACATTAAAGTTTAAACTTTAAACAAAGACATGTTACATAGTAAATCACTGAGTACATTGAAGCATGTGGTGTTTCAATACAGAGTAAATTAGCTGTTTTAAGCAAAGTAGTAGTTACATCGTTACATGCCTAGCTCCAGACACTTTAGTGGAAGACACATATCCATTTTTACCGATTGATAACTGAATACTAACATAATTGATAACTTATCAAGGTGGAATCCTTCTGCTGATATTTTTGGTCGCCGTACCTCCAACAAGAAGGGGTATATTCTGCGAGGACGAATCAATCCGTTACCCATTCAAAGAATCTACGATTCCCAACTGGCTCTTGTACATTTATAGTTTCTCCATCCCTTTTCTCGTGGTCAGTAGAATATATATTTACCACACATAATATTAATTCGCATGCTAATGTTTAATGTATGTATGTGTGCCAAACTTCTTAATAAATGTTTGACAGCGCCGAGTAGTTTACTGTAGTGATATGGTATGTAGTTTTGTGAATCCCTGCTTTAAAGTTTTGATGCACGCGCATGTTAAAAATTAATGGAATTGAATTGAAAACTTTCTAAAAAATGCCATGTAATTTACAAATAATGAACTACATAGCTTAACTTTGAATGTAATTTCCTAAATATAGAATTTAAATTGATGTCAGTTTCTGAACACCCTATTATAGTTCACCCTTAGATTGTATTTTTTTCAGTAGAGTATTATATAAATTATTCTGAATATAAACTGACATGGAATAAATGAACAAACATGTTATAAAGTATTTGCATTGGAAATTTAAAGTGAAATTGATAGATGTAGATGGGTTAAAGTTTGCTAAAATTGAGAATTTAGATAGCTAATAATTCCTTGTGCCAAATTAGTAGATTTCTTTCACAAAACATGATACCTTTGCTAATGTTGACTGTATAAAATACTCGGTTATGCTTTTGGACCCAAAAAAATAAATCCATTAAACTGGTGTATGTATGTCTCATTATAATTTTTAAATGTGTGTGGGAACTGTAAAGTTCATAATGTGTTCTATTAATTTACAGATAACGCTAACAGAGTTCAAACTTCAAAAGGGGCGAGGCTCAGGAACATTCCTGACGAGACCAGTGCCGCTGTGGTTTATTGCCATTTATCGAAGCTTAATCGACTTTTTGTTTGGATGCGCCGCATCACAGTTAGTAACTGACATAGGAAAATATTCTATTGGGAGACTGAGACCCAACTTTATTGACGTCTGTGGACCCAACATCGATTTCAGTAATTGCAGTGGTCAGTACAATAATATACCTTTCAGTATGATAAAACGACTACATATTTTAAGCAAAAAAAAATAGGGAAGAGTTGAAGAGTAAAAAGGTTTGGGAATAATAAAAACTAAGATATCTATACGTAACGTGTTCCAAAAAGTTCACTGATACTGACAAGACAAGTCATACATATTGTATGAAGCCTTGAAGAAAATAACAAGATTGTAAACGGCATGTGTTGAAGCTCCAATTTATAAAGTTGAAAATGTTTGATAAATCAGAAAAAATACCAGTTAGAAAAGTTATATAGCGGATGACGCCACGATCCAATACGGTGATTACATTCTATATCGTTAGTATTCTGAATGGATATTCTAAGCTAAGATGATAAAAGTAGTTTTGAGACATTTTGTTGACCTTTGAATGGAATAGTGGTGGTGTAAAGCTTTAGCCGGGTTAGATTTTAGGGCTCAAGTTATTAACAGACTGAAAGATATCCATTTGGTACACACATCACATAGTTGATAGTGACATTAATTCCCAAGTCTCAATACCACTGAGCTTAATAAACCCACAAAGTTGTTATTGCAAGTAGAAAATGAAACTCGCCCTTTTGACGTTACTGTTGTTGCTTTGATACTTGATGATGTTTGGTTTGGTGTGGAATAACAAAAAATTGGGGCGATGAAAGACAATGTGAATTTCCTTGACTTTGACTAATATACTTACTTGTTCCCATGCCATATTTAACTCTCTTTGTGTTCATTTTCACAGGGTACAATCACAAATATATTCAGGATTACACATGCACAAAATCCAATGATGATGCAAAAGAGTCCCGTGTCTCTTTCCCATCCGGACATTCGTCTTTCTCTGCATTTACAATGCTCTATGTTGCCATTTTCATTCAAATGAAATGGCGTGTGAACAACAGAAGTGCTTTAAGACTGTTGAAAAGTGGCATTCAACTTTCTCTCATGTTGCTTGCCTACTACACAGCTCTTTCCAGAGTGATGGACAACAAGGTAAATTACTGATTTCCTCCACTTTCACCCTAAATTAATGAGTTTGGTTGGGATTTACATTGGAAAATGGGATAAACATTAGTTTACCGTAAAACACACAATGGTTTCACATTTTACATGGCATTCCAATTGTTGAAATGTAAAGTTGAAACGGTGACAGAATACACAGTTGACATATATGTTATGTAGGACTGTACATTGTACATGTTTTACAGTTTTACTTTTCAAAAGAAAGGCTTACACTTTACATGTCTGTGACAGAACTTGAACCATGTTTTATGTCATTTCTTGTTTCTATAGCACCACTGGAGTGATGTATCTGCTGGAGCATTGGTTGGTGCAGTATCGGCATCTCTCACCGCGAGATATGTATCTGGTCTTGTGGGGCCACACAAAGATGATCAAAACGGGGACACGGAATCTCTCACACTGACACCGTCTGGTCGATACAGACAAAGTGGTGGACATCAAAATGATGTGGAAGCTGGTCGAGGACCCAAAGAACAGTCAGTAGAAGTACATCCATCTTCATATACTACTGCCAGGATTTCTTAAAAAACATACTTTAGTTTTTTGCTGAGATATTTTTCAAGCCCGCTCCCCCCGCTGCTCTGGTTATAACGGCTGTTTTGCCTATCTGCGTTATTTTTTGCTGAACAAAATATTTTTACATCTCTGCATAAAGTAAAAAAAAATAATGCGTGAAATGCACGATTTATGATTTAATGGTTATTCAAAAATACAGTGTACATACTACTACTACAAGGCTTCACATTAAAAAAAATGTATGCGCAGTTTTCATTTTTTATGGGATTCTCAAAAAAGCGTGTACTCAACTACTCAACATTTTATTATGCAATCTGCTTTCACCCTTAAAGAAACACACTACTTTTTATGCAATGTAATATACATCTGACTGACCTAGCAGTAAATCATTATATGAGAAATCTACAATGCATGCATGACATTCGCTATGAAAGTAAAAAAAAAACTCGAAAATATTGCATTGCCCCAATTCCAAGTAAAAGTGTTCATCTTTGTATTCCTGCAAGCTTAAGGACGTATGATGATGCTAACAAACGCACACTTTGCGGGTTACTTTTGCTGGAGACGCCAGAATCAGTGTTTGTAACATTTAACGCCATGAGTTGCAGTTTCCATGATGCTTACTGGTGGTAGCGGCACACACATAACTTTTCCCATGAACATTAGCCATTTGAAGCAATTTTTAAAGAAATCTCTGGAGCAGTGATGTAGGCCTGTTCATTACGATTCTATTGATCTACTCAGATCGATTTTGTGATTTCAAATTTAGGAGGAATTTCGATTTCCAGATCACCACTTTTACATGTATGTATATGGAGAATTTTTAGTGGCTTTGGAATGAAATAACTTCTTACAGTGTTAAGTTTTTGACCCAAAATTAAGTTTTATGAGATCCTGAGAACGTAACCTTTGGCTCTGCACCACTTTTTTTATAAAATAAAGTCTATTGGTTTAGTAAATAGGGCTTTTTGTGTGCGCCGTCTATTCTATCCCCAGTAACAAGGAACTCGCATGCTAATATCACTGGCGATTAGGCAACGCGTTGTTATCACCATCGATCCTTAACATTTAGCTCACTTGTCATGTCACTTGTACTTACACATAACTTACAACAATGTTCTTCAAGCTTACAAAATGGGGAAAAAGTACGATGCGATGTTAGTTTACCCGAAATTGCTCAAATAGGCCATTCTTCAAAGAAAGTAGACTTTTTATTATCTTTTTCCTATGGACTCGTACTACTTTACTTTTACAATTTACAACATCGTTCTTCTTGGAAATAGCCTATTTTACTTTTTGAAAGGTCTACATTCTACAAGTTTAAATTTTATTTTAAAATCTAAAATATAATAACTTTGCAAGGAACAAATTTTCAGGTTTAATAAAGTACCTAATTTTCTAAAAAAAAGGTACTCACAAAATTTTAAGAAAGTCACAAAAAATCCTTTCCAAGATTTTACAACATAAAATGTATGAAGTATGTATGTAATATGGGTTGGATGATGGGTGTAGTATATTTGTATTAGTTACTATCAACAAAGTAGTTAGTTTTAGTTTCCATTTAATCGTTAACCTAACGCCGCCGGGAAGACCAGAGTAATTAATCCGCCTCTGTGCACCAAAAACTTCACTGCGCTATAGTTGCAAATGCACTAACACTTGAGCTTAATTTTTGGGAAAGATATAGTAACTCGAATTTGACTCGTAATTAAGAATAAGAAGTATGTTTTTTGAAAATCATTAACTATGAAATGTAATTATTAATGCACATCTAATACAACACACTTAAAAATTAAACTACATTAACTTTGGTGTTTTACTTTCTGAGTAAAACATCAGTACTGTTGTTATGAAAACTTCAAAGAAGAAAACTATTAACTATATAACTATAATATATACATATTTATCATTATATTCTTCAAAATTATATGTCACGTAACCTCATGCAACAAAAACACGGTTATGATTTTTACTCTACAATTACCTGCAAAGATAATCTCTTCTAACCAACATCTGCTTACCAAAAAAAATTTGAACCACTATTTGCCCTCTTTACGATCTGCTTCGAAATAATTGTTTCTTTCCACACTTCTTTCCTGTAGTAATCATAACTGGAGAAATTCAAAGTCTTCGGCAGCTGTAAATCCAATGCCTCCTGGAACTCCTGGAGAGGCGACGTCATCAAGAGCGCTACTTCCTCCAGGTTCTGCCATTTAAAATCATGTACATGCGCGTAAAGTATCAAATCAAGTTTAAGAAGGGCAGAATGTGGCAATTAAATGATAAACTCAACGAAAAACAACGAGAACCTACATGACTTTTTGGAAACTGCTGGCAGTCAAAATAAATGGCACTGATATGCCTTATGAATTTAAAATTACGTAAATTAATTAAAATTATATGTTGTCTGTCTGTGTACAGTAGAAATTGATTATGAAAATTGTAAACTAGAGTTTGTTGTATGTTTCTTATGAATCTGTAACATTTAAAATAATTTATAGTTTAAAAAGTGTTTATTAGTGTGTATTTACAATTTTGTAATTTAAAATCCCATTTGTTTCTTGAAATAGCCAAAAGAAAATTGTATTTTTATGAATGTACATATTTATAAATAGTCCAAATATACGAATTATTTTTGAAACCATGTTTCATATTCTCTGCCAACTTTAAATTTTTTAAATTGTTTAATAAAAATTGTTGAAGATGGAAAATTGAATTGTTTGTACTTATTACAGGTGCTATAATTTAAAACATGTTTACAACCGTAACTGATTTAAATGAAATTATTAGAAATTACCTAATACTAATTTTGCAAGTAGTATAATCTGTAATTAATCGTACGTTACCGGTCATTAAAAAAATATCACTTTCGCCAAAATTAAAAAGTATACAAATATTTGCGAAACGATGCAACAAAAATTAACTTTTTAAATACTGGAAACCGTTGACCGAAAATGTTAAATTGGGATAAATTTGTCGTTACGTTATACCGCCTTTAAGATACCACCTTCATTTCATAATTCTTTGATAGTTACTATTCTTCATTCTTGAAAAAGTCACAAACAATTTCCAAGTGAAAAGCGACTAGTACTGGATATTTGAATCTGTAAAAAATAAAACTTTAATTGAATTCTTGTTATACAAAGAGGGTAAAAGTTAGAATTGAATCAGGACAAATGACGGTATAGATGAAAGGGTAAAGGTGCTGTGAAGTATTAAAATGTAAAACTATCTTTAAAAATAATACCATAAACACAACACACAACACAACACAACTGTTACATACTGCATGTTAATGAAAATTAATTGTTTTACATGAACATCAAAGAGATTATTGTAATTACATAAATCATGTTTATAAATTAAGACAAGAGAAAATTAAAAGCTCAGTCTTATTGACAGTCAAAGTATTAATTTTTCATTTCATCAAAACAAGTCGTAAGCAGCAAACCCTTCTGCATATTTTTCATTTCTCTGTCTCTGCCAATCGAAATTATTTTCCTACAATAAAGTATTGATCATTGATCATGAACCCATTATGCCATCAGCTATGAACTCATTAATTACCCCAGGATTGGGGGATACAGGATGTCCTCCCTCTCTCTCAACAACCTTTTTAATTTCTATTTAATAGTCATGCATTTATCATTTCACACGACCATCAATCTTAATACACCATTGCTAGACTTTATAATTTTGATAATCTCAAAGTAAAAAAAATATTAGATTCATAAATAATCCAAAAAAATCAATAATTCTTATAACCAAAAAATAAATAACCAAACTAAAATCAATCAATCCGATTTTCAATCATTTTTAATGTATATAAATAGCAATACTCATTTTAAACGGTTTACTCCGTTCCGCTCCTACTAATAACTCATGTTGATGTTTTAAATGTTACATAATGTGACATCCTGCAACAAGAGTGCACTGATTTACAGATTTCGAATCAATCCAGGTACAAAAAATACATCTAACATCACTGCTCTGATTTTGCGTAATGCAATGAAAAAAGTACTGTTATTGTGCTACTGCCACTACCTTGCCTTTGCCTTGCCTGGTGTTCATATGTTTTCATAGCCGCACTGACTGAAACTGAACTACGTTTTGCTCTGCTATTTGCTATTGTGCTACGTGGTCCGTCCGGTTATGTTATGACAGCAAACAAGAAGACAAGTGAAAAAGTTGTCAGCTGCTCTGTTCTACTCAAGTCTCCAAAATTTCGTCTTCTTCATTAACTTACTGACCACTTTAATTAATTACACATCCAATAAACAGGTAAAAAGCTGGTTTTAATCTACTGTTAAAATACAAGCTAAGTAGCATCATATTTATCTTTTTAAGAAAAAAAAACATTGTGTTGGAAGTTTGCTGTAGCGCTTGTGTCGTGTCATATTTTTTGTGTTTGTGGTAGTGATGTTGATGTTTAATATTTTATGAGTGTAATTATCATATAAAAAAATAATTAAGCTAAAGTTAATAGTCTACCGTCTGAACTAATCCATATTGTGCACATATGTGTATCCAAAAAATATTTCCAAAGCGACAAGACAACTGCAAGCTTTAAAGTATAGTAGTTAATAGAGACTGAACATACGCCAAACTATCATTAAGTCATGCAAAGAATCTTTTACACCTATGTTCAATTTTGAAATGCCTTCCAACACCAAAAAATATTTATAAAAGAGAAATCATTAAGTTTGTTTACTAAATTCTCTTTCAGCAAATAATTTTCCTTCGCAATGGGTGGAAGCCAAAGTATTGAAATACCTGGAGGAGGCACCGAGGGATATCATGTTCTCAGAGTACAAGAAAATAGTCCCGGAGGGCAGGCGGGATTAGAGGTAATTGATTGATAATGATAATGAATTATATAACATAGCGTCAACTTAAAATCATAGACGTATTGAGCTGAGGAAATCCATTGTCAATTTGTAATTTAGAAAAATGAAGTGTTAAAATATTTAGTTGAACTTTTTTCTGGATTACAGGCCTTTTTTGACTTCATCGTGGCTCTTAATAACATAAGATTGGATCAAGACAACGACACGTTAAAGGAAATATTGAAGACAAATATTGATAAGGCCATTGATATGCTAGTTTATTCAAGTAAAACTCAAACGGTTCGAAAAGTTAGTATAACTCCTTCAACTTCATGGGGAGGCCAAGGTCTGTTAGGCGTTTCCATTCGATTTTGCTCATTTCAAAATGCAGCGGAGAATGTGTGGAGGATTTTAGACGTGAGAACTATAGCTTATTTAAAAGTGCCAAATGTGATGGGATATTATAGGCATATTTTTCATATTACTTAGCTTCAACCCAATTCTCCTGCAGAGAAAGCTGGACTTAATTCTTACCAGGATTATGTCATTGGAGCTGATTCTGTTCTCCATGAGTCGGAGGACTTCTTTAGTTTGGTTGAGGCTTATCACGGAAGACAACTCAAGCTCTACGTGTACAACGTAGACACTGATCGATGCAGGGACGTTATTATTATACCTGATCCAAACTGGGGTGGAGAAGGAAGGTAGGTTTCAGAACATTTAGATTATTGGATGGAACCATGAACCATTACAGATGGATAATTATTTGCATAAGTAAAGGAAATCACAGTTTACTGAATACAAAATTTATTTATTCGTTGTAGTCTTGGTTGCGGTATCGGCTATGGGTACCTGCACAGAATTCCTCATAATTTGGTCAGAGAACGCATGTCTCTTGGGGACGGGACAGCGGAGAAGCCAAAAAAGACATTCTCTTCCGCACTGGGCATCAACCCGGGAACCGAAGGTGCTTCTCCAATGGCACAAAATGTATTGCAACCACAAGAGGGATCTGTCCCGACATCTGTTTCTGCCGCAAGTTTGTTTACTCCACCGGCTGACTTACAGGGTGGTGCAGCGATCCCAGATCCCGCTGGTCAAGCCCATGTTCCATCTCAAGAAAATCAACATCATGCCTCCCCCTCTTTACCCGTTTCCGGATTACAGCCTCAGCAAGTACCAGCCACATCTTTACCGTCCCAGACCATAACCACACCATTAAGTATCCCGGGGATGCCTCCAATTACAGTTTCTGCTCCTTTGATTATGCCCCCTCCAATGCAGTCAGGACTGCCTACATCTTCTTCCACTACAGCACAATATTCTTCAGCAATTGGTGACGCTGCAGCGGGTTCGCATCAAAATTACGCACCATGGAACCTTCCCCAGTCTCAACAATCTCCTCCTTTGCCAACAGTGGGTGGTTTCCAAACGCCTCCACCTTTGACTGCTAATTATCATCCAAGACCTGTAGCTCTATTCAATCCAGTTGCTAATTCTACACCAACCTCTGCAGCTGGAGAAAATTTTATTCGTATGTACGACCCCAATAATCCAATGGGCCAGCCTGCAGTGTCGCAAAGCTAATCTTTCTGTTTGATATCATCAGAGTATATATCACGTTTGATTTATTTTAATATATGATTATGATTATGATTGATTGCAAGTGATCTACTTTACATTTTTGATTTGTGTGCCGTAAGGCATCACCATCATCACACCTATACAATCTATCAATTGCAAAGTTTATTGTTAATTCTACTCTCCAATATATAGTGCTATTATTTCGAATTGTACATTTTTCATGTTGATTTATTTATTTTAAGGTGCTTTCTTTCACTAATTTTTTAAGTATCATGGATGAAAAGTAAAGAGGAAACGTCTTCAAAAACATTATACAGTCTCGTCAATCTTAGAAACAAAGAGGGACAAACATCTATCGCTTTCACAAGAAGGATTACGTAATATTTGTTTTCTTACTGGTCAACATAAATATTATAAAAAGAACGATCCTTCCCACTTCTTTATTATTGATCGACAAGATTTATTCAAAGAAAAAGTGTAATATAAAATGGTGTGTCATGTCCACAGCAGAGCCCTTCTTAAATTAGCGAAGTGTTTTCTTTGCTTGTTGCCTTAATTTTGGACAATTTGTGTATACTAAAGTTTAAAAAAAGCTGTAAAAATAATGTAGATCATTAAACTAAATATTATAAATTGTGCAATACAAATGACAGATTTATGTATGTGGTCGAAAAGTATTTTACTTAGTTAATTAATTTCTAACTTTATTGCACCTTTATCATTCATACAGACTCTAAACATTTACTTTATAATATGGCTTTTACGAAATTTTCATAATATCGCATTTTTCCATTTTGGGCAAGGCAAAACTTCTAAAAAAATCTAGAGCTGAGAAAGAAGATATGCATCAAAAATAAAAAGGAAATGAAGCTTTCTCTACTTTGACTTAGCTTCGCTGTAGTTCATAGTTTCAAAGTAATGCAAATTGGTATGACAGTGCCCCTCAGATATATGTTGAACCCGGCAAAAGTACTAGGTGTCAGTTTTTGAACATCTTGTCATAGTCGCATCGGCATCGGTTCTGCGTATTGTCATACAGCAGGTGCATAAAGCAGCAATTCGCAGATGATCTCAATCTAAACACGTACGCCTTATAGAATTGTGCTGCTTGTTTGTTTGCATGTTTGACGGTTTTGGGTGGACACGTCAGCAACACACTTCCAATTTCAATTAATTTGGAAAGCATCACTGGAAAAAAAGCAAAATAACTGCAATTAAGGTAAAACCTTAATTATAGTAATTTAAATGTGTATTGTTGTGATTCAAGTGGTTTATGACGTTTTGAGACCATTCGGAATTTGTTGAATAAGCCGATTTGTATTTAAAATTAAAATGAGTGGCATGTGTTATTTTAGACTGATTGGAAGATGTTTCAAATTCTGTTACAACAAATATTTTCAAAATTGTGTAATTGTACGCACATCAATACTAGGAATAACTAAACAATTTTGTGATTTATATCTCTTTCAGGCAGGAAATCGTCCTTTTTGAACTCTGTGTAGGCACACGTTCCTTGTACGGAAATCCAGTTACTCCTCTTTGGAAAGGGCCAGTGGTAGCGTCTTCACTTTCAAGATGATTACTGACGTTCAGTTAGCTGTCTGCGCCAATTTATTGGGGGCGGGGCTATTTTTACTTATCGTATTGTATCATTACATATCTGCTAATCATAGTGGATCCAAAGGAGGGGCATAGGTTATTTATTTTTTGGAATTTAATTGTTTATACTTTGTTATTTAATACCTTGAGTTAATCAAGTTCAAATTTTTGATGTGTTATTTAAATTCTTCTAGGGCTAAGGCCTTTTAAATGAGCTAATTGATTAAAATTGAATTCAGACGAAATTTAAAGAAATTGTTCCGTAAGTTCCAGTAAGTTGTATGGCAAAATGTTGAATAAAATGTCGTTTTGAAAAATATGTGACTATTAATCTAGCTAAATCTTAAGGTAGTTCATTGAACTCATTGGTAGAAACCGATAGAAATTGGCTATTAACTTGACTGCCATTCTGGTTTGCTCTGCGTTTCATGTATTTTAATTTTAATTGCCAAGTAATTTTAACTTTTGCTCATTTAGGCAGGCCATTCTAGAATTCCAATGGACAACCAATCAAGCTATTATGAAACATTACCATGTGTAATCATATAGAAATGAATGAATGACATTTAAAGTTGATGAATATTAAGCTTATTAGTATTTGTTGGATCAGAATTCGCAGTATTATTTTAATTTCATCAAAACATTATCAGTTATAATTTCATTTTCAGCGTACCCGGAGTTGAAAACAATATTCTGCAGACAAACTTCATTTTCTTCATCTTCAAAGTTACTTCCAATCCGCTTTGCTTGGCTGTTAGTCCCATTCGTCTGTCTCTATTTTGACATCCGAATGCAATTTCACCTTCATCATTTCTCTGCTTTCTCCTCGAAAACTTCATCTTAAGGCAAAGTTACGATTTAAACTTTGGTTTGACCCCTTTTCTTCTTTCTCTCGGCTTCCTTCATATCTGCTAAGCCCATTTGAACAATCATCATTTTCTGGGGTTGGTTTCTATCGACCTTCCTGAGATCCAGATGGCTTCTCTTCTGCAACTGCTTGAGTAACCTGGACTGCAGATTTTTCCTCCGCATCTTTTAGATTTTTACGAATTTCCTGGATCAACTGTAAAAGTGGTTAAGTTAATATAGTTGATGTTAAATTTAATGATTTAAACGTAATCATGAATTAAATAGTCATGCAAGCTTAGGTGGCATAATTCATTTTTCTCCTACTTTCATTTTCATACTCATATTCATATTATGTCCCGTGTACTAAACTAAAAAAAACAAATTACTTACTTTCTGGAAGGATTTGTCCTTCAGCCAGACCTCCCCAATAAGTGTTGAAGTAGCTTCATTGGATTGTTCTTCAAACAGGTCCAAAAATCGGATAAGCTGTTCAATCCACTCTTCGCTCATGAATTTCGCGTACTTCAAAGGATTTTTGAGGGTTTGCCTCAAAAACTGAACAATCTTTGTTTTCCGTTTTTTGGTAAGGACAATCGGCTCATAACCAACTTCAACGGGAGGACCTTTGAGCCTAGAAAGAAAAATGGAATATGTGTCTTAATTTCATACGTAAATACAAAAACACTTCATCATAAATATCAGAACATTACAATAAAAAAGGTTAATTTCCAAACTTACACTCTAACGAATCGTTTGTTTCCGGCAGAATCCACTTCCTCATATGCAAAGTAAGGAGGATTCTTGAAATCGTTCACAAGAACGTAAGGCCAAACTCCAGGCTTTTCTGTGACCCTAACTTTCCCCATTTTCGATTCAAGAAAAGCTGACAATTCAATACTAGCAAAATAACGAAATAGTTCGGAAACTAATTTGAAGCTCTGCAAACTTGAGATTTCATAAAGTACCAAGTTATCAGTGCTTTAGTGATTAGACTTGCCCGATGCATGTCCCAACAATTTATAAAACTTTTCAGACGTTGCAAGCCCTTTTTATACATTTTCGGCTTTATTCATTTCCCCTGGAACCGGAAAAGAACAACATCAAACTTATTTCGAAGAAAATTTTCATGAAAGTTTAATTATTCTAATTATCAGTGTATTCAGTGCTTGACATAGCAACAGATTTCTTTGAAATTTTATTTTCATGCAAATAATAATCATATTTTCGCATCATGAAACCCGATTTAATATTTTGGACTTATGGACTTTCACCTTCAAAGTATAATGCAAAAGTAATAATTATTCAAATATGGGAAACTTTCACAGGTAACACAAGTACCGTATTCGAACAAGCTATCATTTACAACAAATCATATTGATAATTCAAAAAATGAACTTTGATCCCGTTTTAAAATATCATTGAAATTAAGCATTGGGTGCATCTTTAATTTTTATATTTATAGTTTTATATTTTTAAGCATTCAAGGAAAAGAAGCTTCTAGTAATTTGAAAAATATTTAATTTTACTTGTTTGGAGGCTGGTATTGTTTACTTTTATGAAATGCACAGTATCATAATCACCATCGTTACTATCATCATCAATCAATATCGTCATCACCATCACAGAAGGCCAGTGAAGTAGGTCATGTCATGTCATAAACAGCTATGTCAACATAACAGTAGAACAGAGAAAGCGACTCCTGAATTTATGTCATGTCATGTCATGTCTCATTGGACTGGACAATGGACTTCAACCCTCAGACTTTTAATGTTTTAAATGAAAAGTTGAGTTTTAAATATAATTTTAACTGATTGGGGCAATTTGTTTTATGAAAATATTCACAACTCAAGCTGAAAATAAAATACTAGCTAGAAAAATTTGAAAAATTTCCTTGACTTTTGTTGAATTTAAATATACTTTTTGGATCCGGTCGGGGTGAACGCCTATTAAGAATTCAGATTTGCTTAGTTGCTTTCAAATATTTCGTATTTGTAACAAATAGCAATAGTAATAGTGATTGTGATTACATCAATTCATAATATTTTTCGTAGTTTTACTTTTTGATGTATTTATGCAGATATTCCCAATCAATCGATAGCTTTCATCTTTTATCACAATGTCAGATGCATTTATTTAACAAGAAAAAATCACAATAGATATAAATGGTTTAAAAAATAATTACTATTTATTACATTCATTCATTGAGTGTGTAAAATTAAATTAATTATAAAAAAGAGAAAGCTTGAAGATGACACATTTTATGGGCGATTGCATAGAAAGTATAAAAGTACTACTTTTCAATGAGAAGAACTCGCATGCTGGCTGGCAAAACTAAAATACATAGAGCACACAACCTGTAGGTGCAGGATAATTAATTGCCTGTTTTTATATTTGAAATTAAACTTGTATAACCTTTCTCTTTTTGTTGATGATGTTGAATGTACTTGTTATTTTTTTTTGTTTCTTGACCCGACATAGTGCAAATTCAGATTTACAAAATAGTCAGCATTTTGTCTTAATTGAGTTACCCCAAATCCCATACTAGTTGATGAAGTTTGAGTACGACGAAGTACTTACTTACTAAATCATCATATATATTATCGTTCATTCATTGACTCATTTGATTGCCATCAATTATGTCATGTCATATTTAATTATCAATTATCATAATTATCTCAGTTTTAATTGAATGCATACACTAAGAATGAAGAAAATGTCATCTTCGAAAATGTCTACCGATAACTAACTTACGTTAGCCATAGCCATTTCTAGACCCAAAATGCAAAGTTTGTAAAGTAAAATAGGCTGATAAGATAGGTCATTTCCTGATTCCCAGCAAGATTTTGCGCACTTTTTCCATTCCAAGAGCTAAAAAATGCCAATTAATCGATGACTATAGTTGGTGGTAACTCCAACCTCCAACCCAATCATACATACAAAAGCCTTGATCATATTAATATATTTGTGCTCACTTTTTTTTAGTAAAGCATCAATAATACTAAGTGGACTCAGCATATGCGCGGTTTTTTAGAGACTGCTAGCTATTTGCTACGACGTACCTATATGTGTACATATGGTGGAATGGTGAAGGAGTCGGA